>JABXWE010011337.1:0-16441 GCA_014611495.1 Limonius californicus | reverse complement strand
TTTAATTGTTGTATTAAACTATTCTGCTTTATTTACCTAAATGATCCTAGAAAGTTGTCATGGCAACTTTTTGGGATAGTGTCCGAAAAAGTTGTCATGGCAACTTTTTGGGATAGTGTCCGAAAAAGTTGTCATGGCAACTTTTTGGGATAGTGTCCGAAAAAGACTCATTTTACGAACTGAAATGAGTCCGTAAAATAGCTCATTTTGGGAGCGTATACAAAAAATAAATATTTTATCCTATAAAGAATGTCGAAATCACTTCCCCCATATGTATAGAGTTTAAAAAATTTTAAAATAACTTCCTAATGACTGGACCGACAGTATATTCGATTGACAACTACTAACGTAACGTAATAAAATGGTTAAAGTTTTGTCAGCATTAAAATTGTATCGTGTAAATCTGTCTTCATTGCCGGTACAATAAACCCTTACCACTGGTAAAAACTAAGAAAATATGCGGCACAACGCAACGTTAAACGTCAGTCTCAGCAAAGCGAATATGCAGCAGCAATTAAAACATTTATACTCTGTTTTGGGCGTTATAACAATTTAAATCCGCAGCGATTATTTTCTTAAAACTATTAAAGTTGGTACCGTACGAGGTTTTACCTTTAAGTGCTTTCGCCTGGGTATGGATTATTCATTGTTTATTTTTTGCTTAACGATATACGAGTTAAATAATAATAAAATAACATCGTATTACCTTATCCTTACCGATAAGTAAATAGACAGTAAGCAAATGTTTAAACTTTAATCAACACAAGCTTGATTAAAGGGTTCCAGACATAATTACACACAATAATGGTCGACTCCCTTACCTTTTAGTAAATTCACATGAGATTATCTGTTTATCACTAGAAGGCTACTTATAATATTTAATTAAACTTTTATTTATGGCAATTACTTGTAATATCTGCCCAAAATATACGAGGATAACTCCCAATAATATCACGACGCACTGCACTATTGACTACCCCCTCAATGCGCCGGTTCAAGTCTTGTGGATGACCCCGCCAGAGAATGCTACTAAAGGTGGAATTCAAGCAAATTGTTGTGTTCTGACTGTAAAATTCCCTTAATATTAAAAAATAAATTTTAGTTAAATAATATTCCAGTATGTGTTATTTTATTTATTTATTTTATTGTTTGTATAGTTTACTTTTTTAGCTAAATTTTTACATTAAATACCTTCCTTGAACACAACAGTAATGATTAATCAGCAGGTCTGGGGTGAAAGCTGGGTAGGGGGCAAATTGTTTTATTTATTTAAAGATTTTTAGAAAAATGTTTTGTGAAGAAAGAATATAAAATATTGTAAATGCGTTATTAAAAGTCGTATAGGCACAGCACAGTAAACAAATATACGTATCCCATCAATTTAGCTGAATTTTGCAAAATATTCCTTGGGTGCGCCACTGTCGCAAATGGTTAGATTTTTCTGCCTTGCAAGTAGGCATACAATATTAACAATATTTAAACAGTAACTTGATGTAAGATCATTTTATTTTTGTTATTATTATATCTTGCACACAAAATTAAATTATTCGCACTGTACGGTTTTATAACTAGCCAGGTAAAATACTGATATTTTCTAACGAGATACACAAAGATTATTTCAAATAAATAAACAAATAAACAAAAATGTTTAAAGCATTTACATACGGTGGTGTGTTACGCCTGTGGGGGTAGAACTTCATTGGTTACTGGGGTTGAGATAGTATTGATTAATCTGAAACTCAATTTTAGCCCCCTTCGTCATATATTTTACGCCCCTTCTCTTTTCTAACTGAATATGATTTGAAATATAATAAAACCAAAAAAAAACCTAAAATAATTTATTGTTTTCAGATGCTAGATTTTTAAAATGATAATGCAGGTAGTTTGCTTTAAATAATATCCCTTAATATTACGTTATGCAAACATACACATGTTGTGCAAACATAAAAATTAGTTGAAAATCAATATTTTGTTAGGATTTTAAGATAGGATGATTTCGTTCTCTAATAATACAATAATTATGAAATTAAACTCCTATCATGTACGCCATTTTTCTTCCTGTACATTATTATTGTACCCTAGTTTCTACCTTTATAACGTTTCCGATTATGTACAAAAATAATACTTTCTTTTTCGAAATATTGCTGTTCGAGTATTGAATGAAAATAAATTAGTCCAGTATGTATGTTTGTCATGTATGAATTCATTAATTGACTAAAATGTACATATTTCTCTATGTTGCATAATTAAATTATTATATACATTGTTATACATTGTTGTACATTAATATATTATATTGCCGGAGTATTTACATGCCGGCGACATGGCGATAGCGACATACAAACAATCAATGGAATAACATCTACGTTTTTACTGTGAAAGTGACAATCGTGACGATTTTGTCACCGTTTTAGGCTGAATTTATACACCAGCAACACCGATGTGGCGACAGCGACATGCACACAATCAATGAAATTACAGATTCAAGTTTATAACTGTAGCAGTAACAATCCTGACGATTTTAGCACGTTTGAAGCTTAATGTATACGCCGGCAACACACAACTAATGAAATAACAGATTAAAATTGTTATTGTGGCACTGACAATTTTACGATTTTGTCACCGTTTTAGGCTGAATTTATATACCCGCAACACCGATGTGGCGACGGCGGCATGCATCCAACCAATTTAATGACAGATCGAAGATGTTACTGTGGCAGTGACAATATTGCCGATTTTGTCACCGTTTAAGGTATAATGTACACACCCGGCAGCACCGGTGTGGCGACAGCGCCATGCACACAACCAATTTAATGACTGATTGAAGATGTTACTGTGGCAGTGACAATTTTGCCGATTTTGTCACCGTTTTAGGTTGAATCTACACACCGGTGGCACAGATGTGGCGACAGTGATATGTACACATCCAACTGAATAACAGCTCCAAGTTGTAACTGCGGCAGTGACAATCCCGACAATTTTGTCACCGTTTTAGGTTAAGTTACACGCCGGCAATACCGGTGCGGCGACAGCGGCATACACACAACCAATGGAATAACATATCTAAGTTTTTACTGTAAAAGTGACAATCGTAACGAATATGTCCCGTTTTAGGCTGAATTTATACACCGGTGTGGCGACAGCGGCTCGCACACATCCAATTTAATGACGGATCGAAGTTGTTACTGTGACAGTGACAATTTTGCCGGTTTTGTCACCGTTTCAGGTTGAATGTATAGAACGGCAACGCCGATGTGGCTACAGCGACATATGTACACACAGCCAAGTGAATAACAGATCCAAACTGTAACTGTGGCAGTGACAATCCCGATGATTTTGTCATCTGTTTAGGTTAAATTTACATGCCGGCAACACCAATGCGACGACAGTCACATGCACACAACCAATTGAATAACAGATCCAAGTAGTAACTGTGATAGTGACAATCCCGACGATTTTGTCACCGTTTTAAGTTAAATTTACACGCCGGCGACAGTGACATGCACACAACCAATTGAATAACAGATCGAAGTTGTTACTGTAGCAGTGACAATTTTGTCACAGTTTCAGACTGAATTTACACCGATGCAGCTACAGCAATATGCATACAACCAACACGAAAGTAAATCAAAGTTGTTACAGTGACGGTAACTGTCTTGTCGCCGGCTCGATTTATATACTGGTGATACCGATCCTATGACAGCGGCAAACAAACGCCAATAAGAGATGAGGTCGTGGCCAATGTAACACCGAAAGCACTGATGGCATCGTCACGGTCTTACGCTGGATTTACATACCGGCGACCGCGCCGTGCACACAACCTGTAAAATAGGTAGTAGATCATGTAATCATCGCAACAGCGACAGACTTGGAGAGATTTTCACCATCTTAGGCTGGATGTACAAACCAGCTACACACAAAAAATCAGTAAGAGAACAATTCGCACTTATTACCGAGACAGTAACATAATTGACGATATTGTCGCCGTCCTAAGCTGAATTTACAAACCGGCAACACCGACGATGTGATAACAACATGCAAACAACCAATAGGAGGACAGATCGAGGTGTCGCCGCGACAAATTGCAATCATTAGTTTAGGTTTGTTAAAGATTAATAAAAAAGATGAGCAAAATATTTTCTTTAATCTTTCCTATACTTGAAATATTCTTAGTATGTTTACGGCAGTATATTAGCACTTACATCATGAAATATTATTTTAGGAATAATGGACTGAAAATCTTGTTTAACTTTCGTTCTCTATTAAAAAATATTAAATTAGCTTCCTTCTATTCTTCTATTGGTTATTAGCTGTTTTTGTCGCTGTGTCGGTGTCGTTAGCATGTAAACCCAAGATTGGTCTACAAATATAGGTGTTTGTGTATACATGGCGTCTCAAAATTAAATCCCATACTCTCAAATACATGGAAAAGTGCCTTATTCTTTTTAGGCTATGTTTGTTCCGCCTAACTTCTTACCTACTTATATCTATTATATTTTTCAAGTTTGCTGTAATTCTCTCACTTTTGTTGTAGTTGTTAAACATATGTTCTTGCATGCAACAGTAGCCTACGATTGCTTATTTTTAATTTGTTTTTCAATCCTTAATAGTTCTGAAGTTCAATGTGAACATGGTTTTTAAAACTTCGCTATTTTCAATACAGAAAATTCAGCTAAATTTTCGAAATTTAAATGTGGATTATAGTAGTTCTGTTCTGGAGATGCTTAACAATTCTTTTCCATAAACCGAATCTCAATCTTTTACCGTTTACGATTTCCCCATGTGTACTGGTACAAGTTAATATGAAAGTTAGAAAAGGAAATAAAGAATCAAGAAGAAGTGGCTACACGTGTTAATTAGTAATGAAAATAATTACGTAAAGTAAAATACACTATATTTTGCTTCTACAAACAGAAGAATATTATATCAAATGAAATTTGGAACACCCGATAATTTTCCAGCGGCGAATGCCGTGTAACCTAAATCAGCTGTTGTATGTCAAGTGATGAGTCATTAATCATCTCCGATAAGGTTTATACGCAGACTTTTGCTTTGTGAAGAAATTACTTGCAAATATAGAAGCCAGCCAATTTTACCAAAATGTTTCGAACAACGAGCAGCACGTTTGATAAGCTTCTAGGTAAGAACTTTCTCTAATTTTCCTGTCTGAGGGTCTATCAGTTAATTTACCAGTGTAACACATTGGTTTAAACCACTGGCTTAGTATCTAGTATATCGTTATCCACTACTTTTTTGTGTGCTTTTTTATACACCACAATTGCTGGTTGGTCTTATTCCACTTGTAATAAATATCTGTTGCATTAAATAGAGCTCCGCCTAGCAGATCTGATGTTAATACATGAACTTTGGCTTCCAATAGATTAAAATTGCTACATTCATGATTGATATAATAAGTGCTTCTTCCATCTCCTCTCCAGTAGTGATTCTATTTGTCCTATTTCTCCCCCTTCCTTTGTTCTTCATTTATCTTCACTTTTTCACTGCATAGTGATCATGCTTCTGTGAGTAATATTCTTTCCATATTTTCAGAATTCCCTTTTTTTGTCCTGACCTGATTGTTTTTATTTTTTACTCCTCTAATTTCCTTTCAGCGACCCCCCCCTCATTCTTTTGAATGTATCCAAAAGAACTTCTACTTATCTTGTACGTTTAATTTATCTGTTTGTCAAACTCCTCCCAACTTTTCTGTTTTGGCGTCTCTACTTCTTTTGCTCTGTTCATCTATTTATGTATTCTTCCCTATCTTATTGCAATCCATTTTGCACATATTTGGCCAAGCTTTCTTCTTCTATTTTACCCCCTGTTTTATCGCAATACTGTACCATTTTGTATAGTTATTAGCAATCTTAAATATCGCCATTTTGGAAAAAGAAATTACAGAGACGTGGTAGGTAAAGTTCAGGTAGTTAGTAGTTTATTATTTTATATTGAAGTTTCTATAGTATTAATATTTTCAGTGCATGTTGTCTTTTGTTTTGTTTTGTTTCATAGCTACCAAAGGACTATTCATTTGTTTTTAGAATCAATGCTTTAAAAGCATACAAGGTACACGAAATAGATTTTATTAAATTCTTTAAGTTTGTGAAAATAAATATATCAACCCACATATCATTGAAGAGGAAAAAATGAATGTTCTAATGATTAGAAATTTTGATATGGACTCTACAGAAAATATATGTATATAAATTGGCGTTGTATTCCAAAATGTAGGTATGTAGATTGTAAAGCCTAGAATTCCATACAAAGCCATTTTTCACAACTATTATAATATTAAATTTATGCTTCTAAAACGCCAGTAGTGTACTACTCCATTTGATACACCTTGTACATAAGCTGTATCATTTGAAAGTGTCTCTTGCATTACTTAAAAAAAAACAATTAAAGTTATAAGTGAGATAGCAGCTACAACTATCTTAAAATGTGGTTATCATATTTAACATCCACGTGTTTCTCTTGCTAAAGCTTAATACCCACGCCAGAAAGTAAGGCCAGCAAACCTACAAATCCCTAATGGTTATATCAGCTCATTATATTCTTAACTCTACAGATAAAGCTACCAGCAATTTATTGATGGAACCAGACTGGCCAACAATATTACAAATATGCGATATGGTACGCCAGGACGATGTGCAGTAAGTATTATAATGTTTAAACGCTTTAATTGAACTGTGTAAACTGTATGTTCTAGGCCAAAGTATGTCATGGCTGGTATTAAGAAAAAGTTATGTTCTACGAATCCTCATACGGCACTTTTTGCCCTTCAAGTCGTCGAAAGTTTAGTTAAAAATTGTGGTAAGTCATTTCTATCTTGAAATTTTGAATAAATCGCGTCTAAAGTACTGCTCGTAATTTAGAAACTACAGTATAACCAACACAATTATTGATAATGGTTGATACAGAATACTAAATATGTGTCTTAACTTAAGCGAGTGTGAGTCGTTGAATTACTTGATAAATTTGAATACATTCTATACAGAGTTATCAAGATGTATACAAAAATAGAGCTGCCTTAAGGTGCCTAACTATCACTAAGTTGAAGTTTTTGCTCTCGTAATTATTTTATTGAATAATTATTGCAAGGTAGTATTGTAATTTATAGAATTGCACAATTTTAGAAGCCTCTAGGCCAAAGAGATGTACACGAAACATTCACCCCCTGTTTGGCATAATTTATTATTCGTTAGGAACACAACTTTATATAAACAATTTTCAATAAATATATTACATTTGTATAGTTTGTACAATAAAGATATGTATTTATTATATATCTACCATTCATGCAGGCACGTCAGTGCAAACTGCACTCTAAATATTAGAGAGTACAAAACAGTATTTTACATTTAACCTAACTTTCGATCTGTCTAAAAATTTAGGAGTTCTTATCTTCTGTTTTCTGAAAACATTTTTTATGTGAAGAATAAAACCATTTGATACTTGCAGTGTACATTGTCTTAAATCTATCCAGCTGTTATTGATACAATTCTTTATTTAGATTGGTTATTTATATATTGTTAGATATGGAATGAAAATTCTAACTTAGTGATAACTAGACATCTTAGTTTGTGCAACTTTATTAATCAAATATTTTAGTACTTGTGTAGAGTCCATTCAGATTTATCAAGGAATTCAAACACTCGCTTTCATCAGGTGCAAAAGGCTAGGAAACTTATACAAAGACTGTAATTGTTGCAAATGTAATGTTAGTCACAAATAAATATTATCTATAGAATAATAAATAATCATAGCAACGAAATTACTTTGATGTCTAATTGAATAATTGTAGTAAATGGTTTAAGTCAAGACACATGTTTTCTTTTCTGCAGCTTAACATTATCGAACATTTTGTAAATAATATTTAATTTATTATATAAAAATTTTAGGCAATACAATTCATGAGGAATTAACACAGAAGGTAAACTGTGAAATGTTACATGAACTGGCAAAAACAACACAGCATGAGAATGTACGTCAAAAATTGTTGGAACTTATTCAAGCCTGGACGTTTGCTTTTCGTAAGAATCCCAAGCATAATGCTCTTAAGGTAAATCAATCGTATAACAGTTGTTCTTAAGACTTACCTTACATTGGACGTTTATCAACAGGAAACCATGAATGTTATGAAGGCAGAAGGGTATAAGTTCCCTACTCTACGCGAGTCTGATGCGATGTTTACCGCTGATTCTGCGCCAGAGTGGGCAGATGGAGAAGTATGCCATCGATGCCGCTCACCTTTTGGTATTGTGCAACGCAAACATCATTGTCGTAACTGTGGCCAAGTGTTTTGCAGCCAGTGTTCTCAGAAAACAGCAGCTCTGCCAAAATATGGTATTGAAAAAGAAGTTAGTATATTTATTTTATGGGATGTGTGTGTTAGAAACTAATTCATGGTCGATATTTGAAATGCCCTCCTACTTGAGTGTCACATAGAGTATTCAAAAATAAGTTCCAATATTACTGCTGCATGACATAAATTTGTGTGCTTTAGAAAGTATTATTTTGTGAATTATAATACAAATTAAAAGTTTCACATACAGCCAGGTTTGCTGTGTAGTTGGCTGTGGGAGTGGAGGAAGTTACGATTGTTTTTTTATAGATTATGAAATATATCACAATATACTTAAATATTGAAAAAAAATAAACTATTCAAATTAAAAGTGAAAAGTAGTTGATTGCAATTCAAAGGGAAGACTTTACAGAAAATAAAGTATAGTATTTGGAAGTTATTTGCTTTTGGGCATATTGTTTGTATTACAAAAAGCTAAAACATGTTCTTGTTATATGTATAAAAAATATTAATGTTTTTGTTTACCACATACCAAATTACATTATATCTTTAGAATAGTAGTTCATAGTGCTACTAACAGTATGTCTAGGAAAACCGCAATACTCTGTAAGGTTGATGATCCAGATTAGATGTTCTTATTACACTTGGGATTTGATGAATACAAAGATGTGAGTAAAGAAAAAAACAGTGGCTTTTTGAGACAAATCAAATGCGGAAGATAAAAAAAAAATAAAGCCGTTTGTTCAAACAATTATTAATTTTTGGTTTTGTTTGGTCTTTGTCCATACTTCACATCCATAGGTCTATATGGTTTTGTATATTTTCACTTTTATTGTCCTCGACGTTGTTTTGTTCAACATCACATTTTTAGTGCAAATAGCCCTCTGTTTCCTGCAGCTTTTGCTTTTATTTGCTTTCCTTATTATAACTATGCATACCGATATGCAACAGTTTTTACTTCATAAAATTCCTATTCTGTGTGTCTTCTACGAATGCCTTAACGGCTACACTGAGGAGGTCAATATACTAACAAGTGATCCTTTAAGTCAGGGCGTTTATTGGAATATTTAGTGGTTAATTAAATGATCACTTTTAGTGAGTTTCATGGGCATATACTGTTTTATAGCAGAACGTCCCTTGAAACCTACCATGCTCTCATCAAAAGGCCATATTCCGGGAAGGACCAAACAGTTCATAAAATTTTGAATTCAAAAGAGTAACAAGCGGCCGCACATGATAAATTCGGTCAAATCCTGCCGAGTTTCTTTGCGGCATTGTTGCATTATCGTTGAGATGTAAATATCGAAGTAATTTTAAAAATCTTTTCAAAGTTATTATATTTGCAATTCTTGGTACTCTAAAATTATCGTTAGACGACCAGTATTTCTTAATACTTGGGAGGCAGTGGAATTCCATAATAATTAGAACTCCGATTAAAACTTTTAGCTCTTTTTTGTCCATTTGTAAATCTACTCCATTTTGATGGGCATATTTGTTGCGTTCATTTATAATTAAATCCATGATTTCTGCTGTCATAAACTTGTCAAAAGTCTTCATGGGACTTTGAAGACTCACGTCAAAGTTGGGCCCAAACATTTGTGTGAAGTTATAATTGTCAAAATTGGCCGATGTATAAGGGTTCTTTGTAAACACAAACTCAGCAGTATTAGTGGTGGTGCACGATAACATATCGCCTACAATCTCACTGTCGTCGTCTTTGTCGTCTGATGAAAATGCAAATGTCTTATTCGTCGAAGATGGGTGATCAGTAAAATTAGGATCAGCTACAGAATCGTCGCTATCGTAGTCGTCATTACTGTTATCGCACTGCGTAAAGCGTTGGTTGCAAGACCTCGATGGTCTAGATCAGGGGTCTCCAACCTTTTTTAACCGCGGGCCATATTAACTATTTACTGTGGCTTTGCGGGCCGAAGAAAAAATGCGATGAATATTAAAATAAGTATAATATATAATATATCATCATACAGAACATAATACATATAATAATACAATTAATGAGACATTTTACATTGATTTTTTGATATAATTGAATCAAAGTTGGGAGTAATACTTGTACTGATTTTTAAAAGGCTGCGTAAGTGTTGATCTGATAAATTAGATCTATATTTAGATTTAATATACTTTAATTTGAAAAGGTTTTTTCACAAATATAAGTACTGGCAAATATTGAACTCATCTCACAAGCAAAATTTCTAATTTTGGGAAATTCTTTCTCGTCGAGGTAGGAGTAAAAATTAATCAAATTGCTTTCTTTATACTTATTTTTGAGAAAGTCATTGTTTTGCAATTCAATCGCTTCCATTTGCAAATCATTTGGTAAATTGACAACCTCATAACTAAATGGATTTTGAAAGAAACTAATATTATCAGAATATTTTTCAAAGTCTTGAAAGCGTAAATTGGGTTATTGAATCTGTCAAAATTTCAAGACAATATTTTTTTGGAAACAACATCTGTTTCTTGACTAAATTTATCGCAACAACAAAAGTGAGCGAAATTACTAACTGCAAGCTGCAACTTAAATCAAGAAAGTTTTGTTTAAAACTTTTAGCAGCACTATATAACTCACAAATAGTTGTATTTTGACCCTGAAGTTTTAAATTAAGTGCGTTAATATGATTCCACAAATCAACTAGAAAAGCTAATTTCCAAACAATTCTGGTTGAGACAGAACATGTAGTGTTCGCTTTTTTTCATTTAAATAATCTCAGCTTCAACCCGCAAATCGAAAAAGCTCTGTAAAACTTTTCCTCTGATCAGCCATCTAACTTCGCTATGAAAAGGTATATCTCTATATTCGGCGTCAATTTCTTTTAAAAACCTTTGAAATTCACGATGTTTCAAACCATGAGAATGAATAAAATTTACGGTGGATATATGTAACATGTTTCATTATATTTGATAATTCTAAAGACTTTCCGCACAAAGCCTGTTGATGAATAATACAATGAAGAATCATAGGTTTACTAATGTTTTCTGCTTCGGCTGCATTGGAAATTTTTCCCACCAATCCTGTCTTTGATCCTGACATATTTAGTCCTTCATCTGTTGTCACACACTTTAATTTTTTTGAGTCAAATTTCATATTTGTTGATGTTTCATTCACTTTTATGAAAATGTCCTCACCGGTTGTGGTTCCTTTCAAACTATGTAACGCTACTAACTCTTCTGTAATGATAAAATTTTTGTCAACTCCTCGTAAAAATAAAAGTAATTGCGCCGTATCAGAAATATCAGTTGATTCATCCAGTGCTAAAGAGAACCATTCGAATCCATAAATACGTTCTTGAAGTTGCAAAACTACATTATTGCCTATATCTTCTGTTCGACGGACCACTGTGTTTGCTGACAAGCTTATTGTTTTAAAAGCTTCAATTTTATCGGGACATAATTCTTGAACAGCGTCAAGAATACACGACTTAAATAATTCTCCGTCCGTTAGCGGCTTGCCTTCCCTAGCTAATAAATGTACAACTTTAAAACTAGCTCTTGAAGCTGCTTCATTACCTTGTTTTTTTGAAAATGTTTTTGTATTTTACATAACGAAGTAATAATTTTTTTTTTACATTGTCTGGCTGCCATCCAGCGTGCCAATATGTTTGTATTTTACTTAACGAAATAATTAGTTTTTTTTTTGAACCGCGGGCTAGGCAAAATTGCCTCCGGCCCTCGGCCCGCGGGCCGTAGGTTGGAGACCCCTGGTCTAGATGGTTTCTGCAAATCAATCACCGATGGTTGCCCTTCAGGATTGATATCAATGAAAGATTGAGTCTGGAACGAGGAACCAGGTTTAGGTGTAGATCTCGGTGTAGATGCAGATGATGATTCTCTGTTGGTAGATGAATCACCCGACGTATGGGCATCATCCGCATCGCTGTCACCGCCACAGTCAGATTTGACTGCTTGGTCTTTTGAAATCCCATCAATTAGGTCATAAGCATCATCAGATGAAAGACTTGTAAGTTTATAAGTCGTTTGGTACTCATCTTCTGCAAACAAAGTCGAGCATTCGAATATCTCTAAAATAGCACTACTAACACTAGTATTTTTTTCAAAAAATTGCAATTAATATCTTCGCGGTAATGTAAACTATAATTATTTTTTTTATTTCAATATACACACTATTAGAAGAAAAATATAACATTTAGTCAAATATTTGTGCACTGATAGTGCACTAAATAAACAAACAAAACATAACCTACATTTTTTGTGCCACGTTTATTACTGTATTTACCTAGTAAATTCAATACAAAATGCCGATATTTTCTACTAATTACGAGCCCTAACAACTATATATTCGGACACATCACATATTCTTAAAGAATATTCTGTAATTTGACATATGAGGTATTTTGAAAACTTTTGTGATAAAAATGCTGTACAGTATAAGTACCTCAACTTATTTACAAACGTTGTGTACAAGTGATACCTTTTTTGAACTACTACAATAATTTGTTTTAAAGACAAGTATTTTGGTTGACAACTAAATGTTCGGACATGTTAGTCATTCTTCGTGATTACAGGCAGGCGGCTGCGATAATTTTGTTTAATATAGTTTTCCTGTCATTTTGGTATGTGTTTGGCACTTTGTGTCTTACAAATCAATAGTTATGGTTCGAGGGACACCAACACCGCGATTAATTCGTGAAACTGTAATTAAAGAATACCATAGGGGCAATTCTATGCGTAAAATTGCTCAAAATGCCAAATCCACAATAGCAGACATTATTCACAGATTTGGAGAAACCGCAGATATTAACATCAAGGGTAAAAGCACTGGCCGTCCCAACCTTGTAACTCCTAGACAACAACGAAGATTAGTTAGAGTTTGTAAAAATTCAAGAAGGGCCACCCTACGTGAAATAAGTGCACTGTGGAATGCTGAAACGGCCTTGAGACTTTCACGAGAATGCTGCCGAAAATGGATTCACAAGTCTGGTCTTGGATTTTATAAGGTATACAAAACAAAACAAGCATTCAAAACTTTTACTGCATTCAAATTATTTAGGCTAAGGAGAAACCACTCTTAACCAACCGTCAGAAAAAGAAACGGTTAGCGTGGGCGAAAGACAAAGCTAACTGGACTCGCGACGATTGGTATAAAATCATATTTAATAACGAATCCAAGTTCGACATCTGCATTGGGGATTTTCGAAGACGAGTTGTAAGACCGCGAGACGAAGCCTTCCACAAAGACTGCCTTAAACGCACAGTAAAGTTTCCTCAGGGACAAATGATTTGGGGGTGCATGTCAGCATACGGTTTAGGAAGGCTGGCGTTCATAATGGGTACAGTGAATGCACTATATTATCAAGATTTGTTAGAAAGAAGCTTGTTGCCGACCATACAAAGCTTACATCCGGATGGAAATTTCATATTCCAGCAAGATGGGGCTTCGTGCCATACCGCCAAAACCACTCAAAAATGGTTGTCTGACCATCACATTACCGTATTAGACTGGCCATCAAATAGTCCCGATCTCAATGTTATTGAAACGCTGTGGCACAAAATGAAGCAGAAATTACGTGATAATCCTCAACGTACGCTTCCTACCTTGCAAGCAAAAATTCAAGAAATATGGGATTCGTTCACCCCTGAATTTTGTAAAAATCTCGTTTCTACCATGCCTGGCAGAATTAAGGCTGTAATCAAAGACAAAGGAGATGTTACACCTTATTAAAAGAACAGTGTCCGAACATTTAGTTGCCACATTAATTACGCATTTATTGTTACTTTTTAATGGATAAACATTGTTATATAAATTTATCATAAGCTTTTATTAAAAACGACATACAATAATATTATTAAAGCAATAAGCGTTCATAGAAACATTCAATAAAATATTTGAGTTGGCTTTTACGTCCATTTACTAGAAAAATTAGTAGTGTCCGAATATATAGTTGTTAGGGCTCGTATAATGTTAAACTATAATACGATTACATCAAAATAATTCAGCTTACCTATAACAAAGCTGTAATAGAATGTTTAATAAACAATGTGTAAAAATGTGTATAAAGTAAAAACACCATACCACCAATGACTTGGTGGTTAGCTGTGTGATCACTTTGTGGGTAACGCGCGCATGCTTAAGAAGTGGTCAGTTTAGTGCACATCGGTGCATTCCCGGCAATTCATATAAACGTTAGAAGTCAGAATCGCACAAAATAAATTCAATAATTTACGCGGTATATTTTATATCCACATGGTTAGTTTATTGACCACTAATACTTAAAGGGTTAAGGCTCCTTTCGCAATGGCGGCTCCAAAAACTAAGAGAGAGTAACGAAAGTTCAGAATAAGATGGATTTATCTAAACTGCGCCTCTGACGTGCCTACAACATTTCTTGTCCGATGTAGCCACAAAACTGCTGGGGATGAAAGGGGATTATACTTTTACCTGATTTCGGTCACTTAAGCCGTATACCTGCCATAGGTGGCAGATATCAAATGCTAATAAGTTTCATTTGTCATTAACAAATATAAGCTAATACTAATACATTTTGTTCTTTTGATTTTGGTTAACTGCTTTCAATGTATGTATGCGTCTGGATGGGTTTATAAATTTATTTTTTGAATAAAATAGCGCACACTTTTGTTACAATACGTTGTAAACTAAATTGTACACAATGTTATTTAAAAATTAAATTTAAAAACGAATCTAGACCTTTAATACCGAATTATACAGGGTGTCCATTATGCCAGGACCACCATGGAGTTCTCGATTATCTAAAGAGGTGCAAAGTAGTTTAAATAATTTTCATAAACGTGTTGATTGTTGATTAAGTTTATTATTAAAAAACATATAATAATACATATGCAGATATAAGAAAGTAATGGTGTTGGTAAAAAGAATATAAATAAAAAAAATAATTAAATTTAAAACGTACGACAATTATTCGACTCTGCAAAAAAATATATTTCATGCAGTTACCGGAGCGGATTTCGTAGGATTCCATTTGGTCTAGTGTCTCTTGGATCAATGATTTCTGGTAACAAGCATTTCATATAAAATATTTCCAGCAGCTTCATCATTTTCCGACTCTAATATTCGGTATCTCTTTCTATCTTTTGAATATGCAACCCTAATGGTGTCTATATGACAAAATAGCAAAATTTTTTATCCGTTATATGCAACTGGCCTTGGATTTGAGACATATAATCGTGGTTAGGCTTTAATATCAGTTTTCTGTTCTGAGGAAAGTAGACGACAAAATCCAAATGTTTTTTTTCTGCCATTTTGCAGCTTTCGCGGGACATTTTATTTCTAGTAGACCGTCGTCACGTACTAAACCATCTGGCGATGCAGCTAAATAAAATTCATCGTCTTTTCCAACAAACATACCGCATTGTCTTGCTCAATTTTAAGAAAAAACGTTCTTATGAATATAGGTCCAAAACCGCTTTGCTTTTAATTGACAGGGAGTTATTAAAACAAAAATGTATTCCCTAAGTAACTAGAAGACCCAAATTAGGCTTTTGAGCAAAAAAACTGTTTTTCCCATTTTCAGAACTAAATATTATATACGATCGACCATTACTGTCAGGTCTTGCCGAGGTAGCAATAGAACAGGATATATTAGAAAAAATAGATTTGAATGCCATTATGGAGGTTTTTGCTTAGACAAAAAACGACGTATATTATTTTAAGTTAACATTTGTTGTTAGTTATTACGTACATATACGTGTGTCTCCCACCAGAGTGACCGACATAATTTTTACACGGTATATTATTGAAAAATGAAAAAATGAAAATCAGTTACAGTTGTTTTAAATGTAAAATATGTTCAGAATTCAATATTTATCAAAATATCATTTTTATTTTGCAATATTCATTGATATATTTCCATTAAAATATGCGGTATTTTAACGTGGGTCACAATATTCCACTCTAACGTTAGTAAGATTATATTTTTGATGGCAAGGCAGGTAATGTCTTTGAAAGTGAAAGATAAGCGGATTAGCCGCAGGCGGGCTTGGGTAGTGAGGTACTGGTTTCTTCCGTTCTAGAATTTTAGTTGTGGCGCTACTAACCGATGGCTAGAAATATCAAAAATTAGGCAAAAACATACGTCACTTATAATGTATTTTTTTGGCTTATTTATGAATCAATGTTTA
>JABXWE010011336.1:0-32901 GCA_014611495.1 Limonius californicus | reverse complement strand
TGGATAATTTGGGCGAGACGAGCGACGAGCAAAGAGAAAGGCTGCACCAAAATTTGATGAGAATCGAGAAACGCTACCAAGGATTTTGGGACGAGTGCATAATGAGCGACTACTGTTGGACTTTAACGCGTGAAACGGACCCCCAACAATACAAACGATTCAGTTCTACTGCACTTCACTTCTGTTATATCACGTTTTTTCAATAAAATGGTTACAAACCGTAGAAAATCGTTAAAATTGTTATATCGATTATTTCGAAAACTAGAGCCAATCAAGAAAAATGGACTGCAGATTCGGATTCGAAGTCTAAAATTACCTTAGAAACGCCTTTTGGTTGCTCGGGTCCAAAACCGTGTATACTTGTGATATCTAACAAGACAGATTTTAGTTTCTTCAGGATATTTCAGAAGTGCTTGCAGATATCTTAAAAATCGATACATTTTCGAAAGGGGCATCACAACTTGTCCCTCATTTAATCGACTTCAAATCTTTTAAGCTAGTGGAGATCCCAATGTACTACATCTTGGCTCGAACACCTTGTTTAAGGGCCTAGCTAGCGACAAGTTAAATGAGCCTCATTCGTGCTGTCCAATGCTCGAGCAAGTAGGCGAAAGCTTACCAACATCCTTAACAGATAAGGTACAAGAGAAGAAGATTTACTCCAGCAAGTCAGAGGCTGCTCTGATTCTCGTTATTTGGTATCTAATTGTAAATTTTTACGATAATCTTACAAAAACTTAGCTTACAATTTGTATAAATCAATATTTTCCCAGAAAAACCGCTTAGGTTTAATCTATCTTACTTGTTCTTCTTTTTACATATTGTTCTTAAACATCTTTGGCCATGGATTCATATTGTATCAATCCTCATGATTAAAATGTTACTTGGAGATTTTACTAAATAAAACATAGTTCTGCGGGTAGGTATTGAGAAAATATATAAAAACAATTTTTATGTAGTTGTTAATGTGTAGGTACAATTGCCGTTTGTTACTTATATGTCAAACTGAACTCGATGCAGGAAATCTATGTGCCATACATGCATAACATAAATGATAGCATAATTTTCTGAACATTATGAAAGAGATTATACTACATACAATACATTCACCTTTAAACCACACCAAACCCAAGACTAAACTAGTAGCAATTATAAATAGTTTCGATATAATAAACTTATGAAACTGTTGTTTCAAATTAATTAAATCAAAGAATTCAAAGAAGTTGTGGCGACCGGGTGGCGCAGTGGGCGAGAGTCCGCTTCGCAACCGGTTGACCCGAGTTCGACTCCCGTTGTGGCCCGAATTTTAATTAATTCGGGAGCAGCGGGAGTGACTCGGTAGCATAGGTGGGGGGGTTTCTCAAGGGTGGGGCATGTTAGACTCGTACATAGCGCTACGCGCGCTGATCCGAGGTAAGCGGGGTGGGATGAGAATCGTGGAGTTGCTATGGCAACTCCACGATTCCTTAGAAAAAAAAAAAGAAAGAAGTTGTATAACCACCACATTCCCCTGATTTGTGCTTAATATTTCAAATTGGAAGTCAATTAGGAAGAACATCTTTATAAAAACAAATTGTGTTCAGTTTAACAGCTCAAGCATTCGCGATATATTTCTGAAATTTTCTGGTAGCTACCAGTTCTAATATTAGTATCATCTTCTTCTATATTTGATTGATTTATTATATTAATATAAGACGGCTTATACATGCATACGTCATAAATATAAATCCAACGTTAAAACGGTGTTCTAGTCACAATGATTGCTTATGAACAATTTTGAAAGAATTATTTTATTAATCCTCATAAACAAATTAAATATTTTAAATATTCCGTTTTATACTTCCAGAAATAAAGAAAAATATGCAAAAAAGTATGTGTTTATTAAAACTTTTACAATTCAACTTTCTATAAAACAGCAGCAAGAATGTATTTATCAATATTCTTACTGTTTAGTTAAATCTTGCGATTAATGTCCATGATTTCTTCTACCGCCGAATGCGCCTCTGCCTCTATGGACATTTCTGACTCCACCACCTCCGATTTCATGTCCATGTCCATGTTCATGTCCATGTTCATGTTTGTGTCCATGTTCATGGTCATGTCCATGTTCATGCCCGTGTTCATGTTCATGTGGGTGTCTATGTCCTCCACTTTGTCTTCCACCATCACCATGGGCAATGATGGATGCTACCACCATTGACACAACCAAAAAGATAATCTGAAATATAGAAGTTGTAAAGTATACAGTTTTAGTAGTAACAATGTAAAGCTTATATTAACATTAATTGATGTTTTCGTCTGCTTATTGCCCGTTGTTTTACAAAATACTTAGATAGATTGCAATAGGAAAAAAAAGTTTAAGTTGCTGAAACGTATGTATTGTACTTGTTTTCTAAATTATAATTTGAGCAAGTATTATGGAAAGAGTTAGGTTTCCTCTCTAATTTTGTAGTTGTTCTACCTTAAATGGAAATTTTACATAAAGGGAAATGATTTTCATCATTTATATACATTTTTACGTCTTAGTCCTCTATACACAAATTTTCACAATTTTTCAGGCATGTAAATATACCGAATACCTGCATCAATATTTGAAAAATCACACAAAAACATCTTACAACAATTTCTAAGAAATTAATTTTTGTCTTCATGTAAATTTCATTTATAAAATGGTTCACACCTTAACTTATATTATAATTGCATGGAATGAACCTGCTTGAGATGCTCAAAGTCTCTTAAAACTTTAATTTAATCACAGAACAACAACCACCCTCTTTGGAAAAATATAATAACAAATTGCAATTGTAACTTACCAAATATTTTGCCATAGTCACAAATTTTCCACTGACTGCCTGCACTCAAAATTTTTGCTTTTATACTTTGAGGACAACATGGTACTAATAATGATTTAATTTAATTAAGTATAACCCTTTGTCTGTTTAATTAATTTTATTCAAATGTCCGTTTTTGTTACCATTACAATAAAACCTATAAGTCGATTATATTACCTGAACCATTATATGTAAGAAGTAAAATTTCCAAAAAGTCTAGAACCAAAGAGGCACCTGTTCGTAGGGTCATATTATTAATCACTTTTGATTTATTGGAAACCTTGAAAATTATTTCATCATATAATATTCATTGCATTTTGCACAAAGACAGCAATGAATAAGTAAACAGCTATGAATTGCAATTAACTCCAAGCTGTATTTTTTGTTGTTTAAAAGTTTAACATTATGGCCATGAACTAAATGTCTCAAATTATGAGGACTTTTTAGAAGTACGGTGAATGTGAATTAAAGTTTAAAAGTATGACCTCTGGTTATCACCGAATTCTAATTCTACCGTCCCTTCCTAAAGTAGGGTCATGTAATATATTATATTATGCAGTTTATTATTTATATAATATGTTGCAATTCTGTAACTGATTCTATGCAAGAAAATTTCTATACCTATGATGAGTCAAATTAGGACAATCTAAATAAATATCTGTGTAGCGCATTACTAAAGGCAAGCTAAATAGGCAAATTACCTTTTTTATAACGAAACAAATCTAAGCCAAATTACGTACAATACAAGGAACAAACTGTTCCTCTTCCAATTTTTAGAGTTGATGAATTATTTGCCTTTTCATTGCAACTTGTTTTCTTATTTGTCCTTCTTCGAGACAGTATAATACTGAAATATAAAAAAATTTACATATAAAACTTTCATTTTAGATTGTACAGCCAAAACAATAGCGGAGAATCTGCGGTCTTCAAGAAGAACATCCGTACTTTGATATCTTTGCAGGAGTTTGTCTAATTCATCAAAGGTTTTCAGACAACTTATTTTTACAAATAGAGAAATTTTTCTGACATCAAATAATTTCTTGCATTTAATTTGGTCCCATGAGTCGCGTTTTATGAACTGTGGATTATTTAACATAAAAAAATAATGTCCTGGGCTAATGAAAACCCACGATTAACTAGAAATTTCAGACGTCAAGTTAAATAGGGCTTCATCGTATGGATTGGCGTATTAAATGGGAATATTGTAGGTCCAATCATTTTCAGCGGCACTCTTACATCTGAAAGTTATCTTAATTACTTTTAATATAATATGGAAGATATTGTGGAGAATATGGAGCTTGCTAGATCTCGCAATATGTGGTTTCAACAAGATGGAGCACCACTACACAATGCTCAGATTGTAACTAATTATTTAAATAATACATATCCCCAGAGATGGATTGGAAATGAGGGGCATTTTAGGTAGCCTGATGATTCCCGGATTCAACATTATTAGATTTTTGCGCAACAATTTATTAGGAATACCAGTTTGTCTGTACTGCAAATATGCCAATTTCGCATTCAGAATAACCGACAACTATTCGAACATTTGTTTTAAGTAACTATCTTCAATGTTCCTAATTTTTTTGGGTCAGTTATATTTAGTAAATATTTTTATGTTTGGTACTTATCTACTATTTTTACATTGCCGTATTTGTCCCATTTTGCTGTTTATCACAAAATCGATAAATCATCATCTCTAATAATATTACCTTCAAATTTTAGTATTTGTTTGGATTGAATCCGTTAAATACAAGTGCATTTATGTTGGAGAGATAATTCAATTATTTTGTAGTAATTTCAAAACAATATAAACTACTCAGAAATGAATAGGGATATTGTAATATAAAGCATATATGTTTGTATTTGGCGGCTAATGGTCGTCTATTATTGATAATTAGAGCAAGCGGCAATGTTTGTGGTTAAAAACAAGAAACAATCGAATCCAATTGCAATTACAATAATCTTTCCTGTCTTCTTAAGATCTTTTTTGTTCATTGATTTTTAATTCGTGTGTTAACATTTGTGTTCTTAACAGTTTGACTGCCACGAAAATTTCATCAAAATTTTCTCTGCGCCAAAGCTAAATTTCAATTAATGCTGTGCTACTGAAAGCCTTCGTAGCAAAAGAAATTAAATCTTTTCAAAAACTATACCTGAAAAACTGAAAAATGTGCACATATGACCGCTTCGGCACCGGCGGCATGATTATCTCCTCATTGCCGGAGCGGCCACACCAGCAGTCACGCAGTATGCAAGTTAAACTTGCTTAGCGTTGTCTTTAATATCTGCACATGTACATACATTCGTTATGGCAGATTGATACTATTAGTAGTGAGAGTGTCCGGTCAAGAAAAATATTGGAATTGGCTTTAGGGCAAAAAAAGCAGGTAAGATAAAGAATATTATGCAGTAAAATTTCAAATTGTAGAAATTTCCTGTGGTAAATTTGTGGTTTCTTCAGCCAACGCTTACACATTGTTATATTCTATACTTACTTTTGTTCACTGTTTCCATCTGCATTTTTAGATAATGAAAATTCGGATGAATTACACGACTCTGATTGTGATCCTGCGTATTTATCATCTAGCGATGAAGAAGTTGTTAGTACAAGTTCAGATTCCGACGCTGAAACTACCTATAAAAGAAGCCGTAAACGGTATCCAAAGTTGAAGCGTAGTATGAAAAAAGACCTCCTGTTGACGAAGAAAGACCATGTTGTTCAAAAACTCTGTACACAAATGTGACATGTGAACCTGATACTAACAGAAACCATGTAGTTGAAGATGAAGATCAATATATCACCGAGGAAGAGTTTCAAGAAGCTTTCCATGTTGATGTAGAATTGATGGAACCCTGTGAAACTAATGAAGTTTCAAATAAAAGTTCAAGAGATGATAAAACTACAGATGACGTATGGACACAGCCTGTAGGAAATCACAAGAATTTCAACTATCCTGCAGCTGGTTTGGCACCGAACTACGCTGCCGTTCTTGTCAATAATTTAACGCCGTATAGTTGCTACAGTGCATTTATAAATAACCAAATTATTGACGAAATGGTCACACAAACAAATCTCTACGCAACTCAGATTTTGACTGAAAACGAGGACGTCAGTAAGAAATCTAGACTTCATCAGTGGGTTCCTACAAACAGATCAGAAATGTTAAGGTTTCTTGGAATTATCGCCTACATGGGCATGGTGAAAATGCCTTCACTCGAGCTATATTGGAGTCAGGATGATCTGTTCAAGAATAGTATTATTCCCAAGATAATTTCAAAAAACAGATTCCAACTTTTGCTGAGGACATGGCATTTTTCTGACAACTCTACTTCTCCCGAAGGAGATGGTTTACACAAAATTCAGTCCTTATTAGAAAAACTTGTCGTAAACTACCAAGCCATATACACACCTGGCAAGACATTATGTATACACGAGTCGGTTGTTCCCTACCAACGCCGACTCCTTTTCAAACAATATATTCCCCAAAAAACAAATAAGTACCGTGTCAAACTATGTAAGCCTTGCAGCGACAACGGATATTCTTGGAACATAAGAATTTACGCAGGGAAAGAGAAAGTTACGGGAAGGGCGTCTGTTCCAACAAATATTGTTAGAAATTTATCTAAAGATTTGTTAAATTCTGGAAGGACTATTATTGCAGATAACTTTTATACTAGCCTGGAACTCACAAACATACTACTTAAAAACCAAACACACAGGAACACTAAGATCAAATCGACGTGGGAATCCGAAGGAAGTGGTTAACAAAAAACTCAAAAAAGAAGAAGTCTTTGGCTTGGAAAATGAGCAAGGTGTGTTCATCATGAAATGACGCGATAAAAGAGATGTACTTCTTTTTATCAACAAACCACACGCCAGAGACTGTATATGTTTAAAGAAGAACTGGCTTAGTAAAAAAACCTAAGGTGATAATAGAATATAATGAGGGCACATCATCAATAGATTTGTCCGATCAAATGTCTTGTTACAGTTCTCCCCTTAGAAAATCCATAAAATGGTACTGCCATGGCTTGCCATCGAGTTTCTACTAGAGTTCTACTAGGAACTACCCTTGTAAATGCTCATATCATTTACAATTAATTAGCAGGCAGAAAAATGAAAATTACTAAATTCAGCGAACAACTCATCAGGACACTTTTGACAGTAGATTTGAAAACTCGTAATTCTGATTTACATGAAAGAGAGATGAACGAAGAACGAACAAGAAAATCAATGCGGATGCATAAATAATTGAAAAAAGAAGGGTTGTTAGTGAAATTGAGAAGATATTGCAGAGGATGCTATGGATAAAAAATGATACGAAAATTTACTAAAAACCAAGTAAAGAAAGTTTCTACATACTGTAATGACTGTGACAGTCAACCCCACTATTACTTGGACTGTTTTAATTTGTCACGCAATAAATAGATACCTACTTGCACAATCCTATAAAAAAATTCATGTCTGTTTAGCCATAAATATTCAATAAATAATGAGTTCAAGTTCTTTCATTTTATTTATTTATTTTCATATTATATGACCGCCGTGACATCTTGGGAAAATATCTCAGCGGTCTCATATGACCGCCATGGCTGTCAACTTGTTAATAATAAACAACAATGCAGAGAAACCATTTAACATTAGAACATCGAAATTTAGCCGTTGTTATGCACCAAAGAAGAGATCGTCACGTCTACACTGCTGATATGTTAGGAACTACGCAGAGCGTGCCCTTTCGCGCCTTAGAGGAAAAAGTACGACTGCAAGAAGGCCTGGAAGCGGATCTTTTCGCATCACAACATCTCGTGAGGATCGACTTCTGGTAATTAATGCAACAATGGACCCCTACATCTACAGTAGTGCTCCAGAATGCCACAGCAAATCGAATCTCCGACCAAACTGTGCGAAATTGATTGTTTGAGGTAGGACTTACCTCATACCTCCCCTTGAGATGTCCTGCAAAAACTGTGGCTCAACGAAGACACCGGGTGGAATGGTCAAGACGTAAGCGTCAAGAAGCAAAACCGTGGGATAATATACTGTTTTTGGACGACTCCAGATATTGTCTCAGCAATGATAGCCGGTGTCAAATAGTATATAGTAGTGCCAGACATCGTATTCTACCACAGTATACCCAACCAGTCGTTGCCTCTGGTGGTGGCATTATGATATAGGCTGGAATTTCTTTAGGGTGGCGTACTGACCGCCATATCTTTAATGGTACACTTACGGGCCAACGTTATGCCCAAGGGATCATTATGGACCATGTTCTGAACCGTTGCAACGCTGTTGGACGGGAATATTTTGTGTTTCTTAACGACGACACAAGGCCGCATCGTGCTCGGATTGTTTTAGACACGCTTCGAGATGAGGAAATAAACCATCTTGCTCTTCTAGACCTCAACCCCATCAAGCATGCATGGAACCTTTTGTAGAGACAGCTGGATCATCATAATCCTAGGCTTACTACAGTGCAATAGCTGAGGGATGTATTGCCTGTATTGTGGCGTCAAATTCCACAAGAACATATTGATAATTGCATTGAGAGTATGCCAGCAAGGTGCAGAGCAGTTATTACTGTCAGAGGAGGTGCCACGCGGTATTGGAATTTAATAAATTTAAGTTATAAGTGAAAAGATTTAAAGGAGTTAAATTTCTTCTTTAAATGTACCTTTTTTGTAATTTTCATGTTCAAAGACGTTACATTTTGTTGTTTTGGTAGTTTTTTATTATAAATGCAATTGGTAGTTTAAATGCAAACTATTTTTTTTTTGTTTTTTAACATTATTCTTATTGCTGCCATATGCATGTCATTATCGTAAAGGATTGTTTATATTCTATTTAAAAAAATAGAAATCTAATGTTGTCCCCATAAGCACCTATCACCTATCGTATCTCTGGAAATAGTTAGCTAGAAAATTTTAATTCTAGTCATTGCATCAGCTTATGTAAGAATACCAGGGTTCAATTGCTTAACTTTAATAATAAAAAATGTATTAGAAATTTTCAAGAGAGAGAAATTTCAGTTTTTTAGGGATATTTCAGAAGTGCTTGCAGATTATATTCAAACTCAATGCATTTGCGCAACTTTTTTCTAATTTAACCGACTTCGTATATCGAGATTCCCATGTATATTATCTTATCTAGGACACCCATATAGCATGTATTTACTTATTTAAGTTGTAAAAGAACATGAAGAACTACGTATAAATTTAAACTAATGGAAATTGTTTATTAATGCGGCCCCATAGTGTCGAAGTCGATCGAAAGAGATGAAAAGCAACGGTTACTGAAACTAAATGCATAAGCACACTAGTATATGACATAATAGTGCGATTTTCTTTCCTAATGTCTTTATTATAACAGCTTGGAGAAAATTTTAAATACAGAAGTTGTTTGTTGATTACTGTGCATAACTGAAAACTATTGTTGACTATTCAGGGTGTTATGTTTTAGTGGGGCAATGTACAACTTCTTTATTTTAAATACAACATCTTGTATATTATTATATTTTTAGATTTATTATTTTTGATCTTTACAACGATATGGGGTTTTAGGTATCTATCGCTAACGGTTTCCGGAAAGATTAAGGACAAAATGACGGTCTATCTTTAATAGTTAGTATCTAAAGAACAACATTCAATTTTTCAAAATTATTTTGCAGTTTCAGTTTTGCCGCACTTTTTAGGGTTTAAATATATTATACAGGATGTTTCTAATTTATAACCACATTCAATAAAATTCAACTCCTAATATCTCATTTTTTTAAACAGAACAAAAACGAAATTAAACAGTAAAGCAACTAATCATCAGGCTTTCGTTAAAACTGTCAACAAACTAATTTTTTTTGTGTTATTGGCTGTTCGGTTGAAATTTCAAATAATAAACATTTTTATTGTAGTATTCTTTAAATTTATTTTTTAAGAAAATAAAAATACACACTTGTATTTGTATATGTCCGATTTGGCCTATAATTCAATAAAATTCAATCATACAAGAATCCTATTAATATGTCGTCATATAGTAAAAGGAATAAATAAATACTTAAATGAAAATGCGGTTGAGATCGCCTATACTGAACCCACTTGTAACGATTCAGGTTGAATTAGGGAAACGGAACGAATGAATTAAATTATTTGAAATTTGTGGTAATCAAAAGTATTTTAATTATAGTAATCAACTTTATCTTCAGAAAGACGATTTGCCAATGTGAAGTTCAGTTTCAGCGTTTTTAGCTAATAGATTTATGGAACATGTACCAAACATATTTTTTAATAGATCTATTGTAAAAATTATCTTTTAATTCCGTTATATTGATGACATTCTACCATGTTTTAATAGTTATTGGTGATTTCTTAACGTTTATTAATACTCCACACTCGAACATAAACTTTACATTAGAAACAGAACAAAACATTGTACATACATATTAATTATTTCGACCCAAACATACCAATTAATTCTAAAAACAATCTCGAATATTCTATTCATAGAAAACCTACGCAAACAGGTATCACAATAATACCACGGGGCTAATGTCACCAAAAAACTCCTAAATTAGCAGCATATAGATTTTTGATACATACAGCTCTAACAGTTCTTCTACATAACAATAATTACACCAAAGAGATTTCGATTATTAAACAAATCGCACACAGTAATAGATACAACACAAAACTGATAGATATACAAGGATAACAAGATAACAAGGAAAATTATAAATTGGCAATTCAGAAAGTATATCAGAAGACCGCTCTGGCCATGTCAAATATATTTCGGTGATATTTCGGAGAAAATTGCTAAAATTGTAATAAAAACAATTACACTTAAAGTAATTTATAAAAAACACTTTCAACACCGTATTCAACGCAAAAGATAGAACTGACGGTGTTATAAAATCAGATATTTATTAATTAATAAGGCGAAATAATTAGAAATCTTGATACCAGATACATACGCGCATACAAATGCAAACACCCAGAAAAATCTAACTACGTTATTAAAACACAATCATGCATTGACATCAAATAATATAATATTTTTACACTTCTGAGATGACAAACGTAAATTGGATATACTAGAGGCCTTCAAAATTTACAAACACATTTTAACAAACACACTATTAATGGTTGAGCAAAGTGAGTCTATAAATTGCCCGCTGTTGAATCCTTGGGAATAGAAGACCAGAGCCAAGTTCGAAACGAAAATATTTATTCTTCTTTTGAAAATGGCATGTTATATTTCGAAATACGTATATAGCTCAAATGAAGCCTGTTGAAAGTGTAACTATTCTTTTGAACTATTAATATAAACCTTATAAACTCATGACAAAAATAATCACTAACAGACTATCAAACAAATTGTAATGAATGCAATGTACCCTTCAGCTAGCCTTTGTGGACTACAATAAAGCGTTCGATTCCATAGAACTATGGGCAATCTACCAAGGACTGAATAACGCAAGGATAGACTCGAGGTATACGGGAACTCCTGAAACAAATATACAACATAGCAACCATACAAATAAACATAGCAGAAAATATAACAATACGGAAGATAAAAGTCGAGTGGAGAGTCAGGCAGGAAGACATGATCCCCCCAAACTTATTCACCCTCGCGTTAGAAGATGTTCCTGGGAAGAACGCGGAGTGAAGATTGGGGGTCGACACTTGAGTCACCTAAGATATGGCGATGACATCGTGATTATAAGCAACAACATGGAAGAACTACAGGAAATGCTGAGAGAACTGAAAACGGAATCAGAGAAAGTCGGTCTGAAGATGAATCTGAATAAAACCAAAGTAATGACGGAAGAAAACACTAGAGACGGAATTGAAATCGAGAAAGTAAACGAATACACATATCTAGGACATACAATCACACTTGTTAAGCAAAACCAAAGGGCGGAATTTACGAGAAGAATGCGCATGACTTGCGCTGCGGGGAGTAAATTCAACATGGTTTTAAAAAATTCAGAAACCCCCATTAGCCTAAAGAGAAAATTGTTTAATAGTTGTATTCTCCCTGTCATGACGTATGGCATGGGGTCAATGACACTTGCAATACAATCATCCAACCGATTAAGAACGACACAAAGGGCCATCTAAAGAGCAATGTTGGGAGTCTCTCTGAGAGAACACATTCGGAACGAAGATATAAGAAGAAAAACATCGCGAAGTTGAAGTGGAGTTGGGTGGGACATATGGCCCGATCAGAGAGTGAAAGATGGACTAAGAATATCATCCAGTGGAGGCCAAGAGAGCACAAAAGAAATATGGGAAGACTGCCAAAACGATGGCTATATGATATTAAAGCAATGACAGGACGAAACTGCCACCAACTAGCTCAAAACAGACATGAGTGGAAGACTCAGAGGGAGACCTACATCAAGCAGTGGATTCAAAGAGGTTGCTGAAGAAAGATTAATATAAATTTCAACCAAGTCAAGTAAAAAACAACTAAAAATATTCTATTTACGTTTTCCTATTAAACCGAACCCGCATATAACGCACTTTCGCATACCGCAGTCCACTTTACACATAAAATAAGTACTCCTGATTTTTTTCTAGAGAACCTATTTGCATGAAACACTGGAATTCCTCGTTGTATTCACGGTTGGTGCAGTGTTTAGGAAAGAGGTGCAGATTGTGTAAACTGCAAAATCTATTTATTTATGATTTAATTTTAAATAAGTTCTTGTCGAAAGCGTGCATAACATGGAGGATACTTTAAAAATTATGATTATAGTTCACTTGAAGTACGAATGTGAATTGTTTTAAATAACAAACAAACTAATGTGTGTCTTACGAGCAATCATAATTAACATGTCAGCAGTTACTACAGTATAGAATGAACAATTTTGGTGTATCTGAAAATAAAAATACAAATACCGAAAAAGGACATAAATCAGAAAATGTATGGCATTATTACTGATACTGGTAGTGTTTTAAGAATAAAAATAGATGTGTTGGGAATACAAACAAAAGTTAGATAAGAATTTTACTGCAGCAGAAGCGGAAAAGTTGCACGAGAAGAGTGGATAGTATGTACTCGTTTTGATGCAGTTTCTTATAATAAAGAATAAAACAAATTTATAACACCTCTTGCATTCTTTTCTTGTAATTCTTCTAGCTAACTTAAGAAGTCCTTTGGGGTTCTCTATACAGGGTGATTCTAAACATGTGCGAAATACTTTAACCAAATATAGCTGAAATTATTTAACCCCTAAATCATCTACTACAATTATTTTAAAATTCGGCACCATGAAGGAGATATGGAACTTCAAAGTTGTTTTTACACCAATTCACTAAAACATAAATTACTTTTTTATTTTTTATCCCATTTTAATAAACTCCATCGTTTTGGAGATCCGTTCGGGCGTTCGAGTAGGGTGGCCGCGTCTAAAGGAGCTCCGCTAAATAACTGCAAATAAGTTTATTAAATCTATTAAAGATATTTAGTGGATCTGTAGGGCACATACCCGCGTTTTGTTTAGATTATTTCGGGAAGAAAATCGCCAAGTGAAGTGAAAGTGTATATTGTATAAACAATCAAGCGTGCCACGATCACCTGCTTAATCGGCGGAGCGATCAACAAGCGGAAAAGACAGCAAGAACAAGGGAGGAAGTACAGAAAGATAAGTGAAACTAGTTTGGTATTGTAGTTTGGTATTGTAGTCTAGTCGGATCTAATATAGATATAATTAAATCAAACGGGGATATTATAACAAATGTATGAGAGCGTATGAAAGTTTAGCACAAGGGGATAGGCTTCAAGGGACGGGACAGCAAGTAGGAACCCTTGACCAATAAAGTGGGCCGACAAGAACGTCGGCTCAACTAGAAACCAAATTCTGGGAATATGGCCATAAATTTCAATCGAGGATAATAGGGGCGACTAGGGCTAATTTTGAACACATGCCATATGGTAAAAATGTGACTTTTGTAATGCATTGTGTGTAAATCTACAGCATTTCATTATGAATCAGACAGCAATACCATGATTTTCTGAGTGTAACCACAATTATAGATTATGCAAATAAGATGTAGGAATATTGAAAACTTTGGTATTTTTATTAAAATATATTCATTTCAATATCAATTTTAAATATAATTGTGAGCATTCCAGCTTATTGCAGGGTTATCATTGAAAGCAATGTACACATTGGCAATATTATTACTTTTGTGTGATTCACATAGATGCTGAAGATTGCCAATACTATTAATTATTTCATTTATATGAGTAGGATTATTTATTATCGTACTCAGGGATAGTTTACTCATCCAAGGGGCCAACAAAAGATAAGTTAACAACCGAGGTTAAAGCAAAATCCAGAATATTTCTCATTTAACAATAAAACAGAATACATTAGGGGCAATTAAGGTCTAGGCCAGTATTTTTTAAACCTTACTCATCGAGTAGCACCCTTGATTGAAAAAATGTTCGTGACGCCCTTAAACAGCGGCGGATCTAGAATCTGAATAAGGGGGGGGGTGCTAATGGGCCAGATGAATTTATCGACGGCACAAGAAATTCTAGAAGGGAAAATAATAACGAAACGGCTCACCACATCAAGACTCAAATACTGGGCACATATCTTAAGAAAACCTTCCAATCATCCTCTACAGCAAGCGTATGCCATGCAAACAGAAGAAAAGAAGATCGGAAGACCATGCTACACGTGGAATACATTATTGGAGAGGGACATCCAAAACATCGGCATACCTAAACAGACATGGGAGGAATGGGCACGAAGAAAAGAGGATATCCGAAGAGAGGCAAGAAGAATCTACGCACTAATGGAAGAATCCGATCAAGAATAGACTGAAGAACAACAGGCTAACGGGGAAGAAGAAGAAGAAAGAGAGTGAGGACTGGGAAAACCACGGAGAAGAAACGAAACATGCACCAGCGGGAAAGAAAACGATGGATATCTAACTGTCAACTGCAGAGGGGAAGGTTAGGGAAAAGAAGGACGTACAATCCAGAAACGAACTGCCAACTAAGTGGTAAAACACTGGAATTCAGTGCGGTAAATATTAAGTTGTTAATTAGTTACTAGGAAACTAAGATAGGAGCAATCTGTCACCCTAAAACTATAGCCAGATAAGAAATACGTACAATGTAAAACTTGAAACCAAAGCTATTAGGCTCAACGGCTTAATCGCATAAAGGACAGTTTAAATAAGTTTGGGAGTAAATATTAAGAAGTTTATTAGTTATTATACAACTAAGATATTTGCAATCTGTAACCTTAGAACAAGAGATAAATGTGAAATAAGAACAATGTGAAACTTTGATACCAAAGTTATTAGGCTCAAATGCATAATCGCATAACGGTATCAGTTACGTACTCAAAAACCCCATTGATGCGTAGCTTAGTAACTACCCGGTGTTGCAGCAGCGGTGTCTTGCGGTATGCATTGCAGATATGCTAACGTTGTGCAATACCCCACCCGATCCCACCCTATCCCTTAAATTTCTACCCACCTACTGGCATGGGGTAGACCTAGCGTAATCCAGGATCGACACTCGAGTCAGCTCCATGTCAGATGATGATGATGATGATGACATTTTAATAAACTCCATCGTTTTGGAAAGCCAACAGTCCAAGTTTAATTTATGGTCAAGAAAAATGTACAGTTGAGTATGAAAAGTGGATTAAATCTTACCCAGAAGTGAAAACATTGGTTTACAAATTTGGAAATTAAATGCATATATTTTTTCTATACGAAACTTTGTTAGATAACTCTTTAAAAATTAATTTTTCGAAAAAAATTGTATAACCTATTTTCACGAAAACAGAACACTAGTTCAGAAGCTGCAAATAAACTCAGGTTAACAATCTCTCTTTCAAGATATGTACCCTAATTTAGACATTTTTAAACCAACGTTTCTCTTCTGGGTCAGCTTTCGTCTACTTTTGACACTCGGTTGTACATTTTTCTTGGAAATTAACCTTGGAGTGTTAGCTTTCCAAGACAACCAAATAGTTTATCACAATTGTACAAGCAACAAAAAAGTTATTTACATTTTAATGAATTGGTGTAAAAAACTGTGAAGTTCTATATATCCGTAACGGTGCGGAATTTGAAAATAAAGTACTATCTAATTAAGGGTTAAATAATCTCCGCTATTAAAGTTTTTCGTGCATGTTTAGAATCACTCTATGTATTGACTTATTGTATCACTGAAATTAAATATTGCTTACTGTACATGTATAAGTCAAATTGTAAGATTGCGTAATAATCATATAACTTGAATGCATAACTTGCTTTTCCCTTCTTGTGGTGTCGGTTTTGCATCTTTTGGTGCCTTTCTTGTTTTTTATTGCTTCTCTGAGGTTTCATGCTTTACTTATTACTTACTAGTATGGATCTGCCTTAAGAGTGAAATAAATCCTTCAGTTTTAACACAGACATACATCCACGTTCGTTACTATTAATAAATAAACAAGAAATTTAGAAAAAATAATTTTATTTATAACAATAATTATATATAAAAAACAACAAAATGTACTCAAAACTCTGACTTAGTTTTTGCTTCTCGCTTTAAATAATGTTACCCAACGGTACGATGTTGTTAGCGACCGTAGCCGCCACTGGCACTGCTACTGCTTCCGCCGCCATAGCCACCACCATAGCCACCACCTCCATATCCTCCGCCATTTCCGCCATATCCTCCATAACCACCATTTCCTCCGTATCCACCATCATATCCGCCACCAAAGCCGCCACGGCCGGGATAACCTCCACCGCCATAACCTCCCCCGCCATAGCCGCCACTAGACGCTTGACTGTAAGCTTGCCCGTTTACCCAGGCGACGGCTACCGCCATGACAATAAAAATAACCTGCAATACAAATAATAATGTTAATATCAAGAGACGCTAAATTATAAACAATGAAATAACAAAAACTTATTAGAATTAAATATCGTATAAATTAAAATTGCCTACCATAATTTGCTTCATGATTAACTCAGTATGCACTTACCTACACTGAATCTGTCAAAGTTTAACAATCCTTATATACCCTTTATTATGATTGAAACAACTGGAGTTAATATGAGTTAATCAATAAGCAGTGGCTATAATTTCACGTCACGGGAAACCGGTATTTTAAAAGTTATTGTATAAAAGCAAGGACAATTTATTTTTTGTTACCTGTAACATAAATCAACAATGATATATCTTTCGTATTAATAATATGGGCTTCTAATCGTCGGTATATTAATTCTTGTCCATTGGATTTACCAAAATATTTGTTATGAATTCTATGAAAATACATTATTTGATTATGTAATGGCCAACCGCAACATGTAAACATAATACCATTTAGAGGAGAAGAATAATATTGTTTTAATAAAATGCAAAAATAACCATATAACTGCATTCTTAAAAACTCGTTTTATAGAAAGCAGCCTCTAGTATCGAAAAGTTTATTTTCGATTACAACTAAGAATTGCCTTGAAAATATAACCTAATCAGAAACATCTTAGTGTGTTAGAAAAAATTAGAACATACTTTGCAACTGCATAGTTTTTTGACTTTTAAAATAAATTGACGCAATCAGAAACAAATTGTCACAATGGATAATGTACTGCAGTATTCTTATTAATCATAATATCGGTTAAGTTTCGCTATTTTACTACATATCTGTGTCAGTACTATAGTCAATACTTTGTTCTATGGCAGTACTTACAGACGATATTTAAAAAACCTAAACAGCATTGCTTAGTTAATAAAAGACGATCCACACAACACCTTTTATCGCCTACACATGTCTACAACAATCTACACTTTTCTGTAGATATTAGATCAAAGTAGCAAGTCTGTGGGCTACGCTCTACGCCTTATGAGGCAATTTTTAAAAGTAATATATTACTAGTTTACTAATTTTAATCTGAATTTTTGTTATGCAACTATGATTCAAAGATATTAAAACCGCATACTAATAGTGGTGTAGCATAATGCCAGTGATATTATAAACGTCACTGCGAACGGTACTGTTCAATTGAATTTAAAATAAAGTTGAATAATTTGAATTACTATTGTTAATTTCTCTAATTTGATTAATAAATATGTTGCGTTAAAATGTAAAAACATTTAATAAATGTATATTGTTTGAGGCTTTCGGGATTTCTTGAACTGTCAACACTATGATCTACTTTCGATTTGGACCGCGCAGTCAATTAGAGGCTACACTCCGTCAGGGTTACTGGTTACTCTTTGTGAACTTAAAGAAATTAACGTTTCGCAAGACATTGCAGCTTGCATCTTCAGATTCTTGAGAGTATCCCAATTGACGGGGTCCCAGGAAAGTTATACACAGAGTTGACATATTTAATACACACCAAAAATAATATGAGTAACTGTTAACAAATCAAGTAAATGTGTATTGTTTTGATCCCAATACGAAATTAATATACAAGGTGGCGCACAAAATTCATAATTAAAAAAATCATATTTATTTTTATTGAGAATAAGAATATTATGAAAACATTACCTATCCAAACCAGTTGACATTAACCAGCATGTGTGTAAACACTTTACATCGAGCGCTGAATAATATCCGGGCTGATATTTTCCATTTTTAAATGAATCCGACGCTTTAAATCGCCTAAATTATCTTGCCTACTAATATAAACTCGCTAGTTCACATGAAAGTGAGGTTAACGTTAAGTCAGGTGATCGCGCAGGCTCCTCAAACGGTCCTCGCCGTCTTAACCAGGAAACATATCACCAAGGAACTGCCGGACTTGTACACCAAAATGGGGAGGAGCTCCATGTTGTTGAAACCAAATGCTTGGGTGGGGCATATCAGGTTTTTCGGTGTTTGCAAAAAGAATTGCTAGAGCTGGAACCAACTCAAAACGCAGAAAATCTAAATATTGAGCCACATTGAAATTGTCTTTAAAACGGTAAAATCTGTATGGTTTGTTATCTACGACAAAGTGATACATGAATATTAATATTGAATAGTAATGTAGTTGTTAAATATTCTTTGTATTTTGGATTTAAAGAATCAACGCTGTACTATGTGCTCTGTTTTAAAAGAATTCAGTTTGATAATTTCAAGATAAATGTTAGTATAAAAATTAAACTACGAATTTATGTTTTCATACTTATTTCTTCTAGATAAAACAAGAAAGAGTTCTCAATAGTTCGAAATAGTCAAAACTCAAAGTTTTTGGTATAAATGTGCTGCAGGCTTTAAATAGAACCATTAATTTGCTAACCCTTGGAATAAATCATTTTTGTAAATATATAGCATATGTTTCTGTATCTAACTAATTTGTTTTGCGACTCATAAAGACACTTTTGTTGTGCTTTATGTTGCACATATTAAAAATACGTTGATAGCACCCTTATACAACTTATTGTTGTACTTCAATTATGCTACGTTAAATCGCATCCCTTTCTCTTCTGGTTACGTGTTAGGGCCACTTCTATTTCAAGTTCTTTCTTATCTGTTCTCTAATATAGGATGCTAATGGAAAAACGGAGTTTTTCAAAGTTGTCAATATACCACAAGGCAACTACATTCTAAGAAACTAGCGTCATAAAATGTTTGGAAGAAGTATATCGACAAAAAAACTCTAACCAAAAAATAATTAATAATTTAGTTTATTAATTTTACTAAGCTGTTGACTTTCAATGCTTTTTATTGTACAACGTAAATGTAACATGGAGGTTACAGACAATACTTGCATTCATTGTTATTGCAATTAATGAATGGCCAAATTAGAGTTCAACAATTTCTAATTTAATTGCATAATGCTATTAATAGATCAACTAAGTATATTTGGTTTAAGCTAACAATAATTATTTGACGATAGGCAGTTTTGACTTCATAGCCACTCATGAAATCCACTTAATTTGCCTAATTATTACCAGACAATATCAGAAATAGCAAATTAGAATATGCAATGAACTCCAACGAACTGCATTTTACTTGAATTTCTTTTACAAATGATTTTTAATATCATCATATACTTTTAAAACGTTACACAACACTAGAAGATAACTGGCGTTCAGATATTTCACTTACACGTGTAGGTACCTTCAAAGTAGAATTGAATATTACATTATATTTTCATATCCACCGAAAGATGGCACTCCATGTCTTTTAATTATAAAACAATTTAATATAATATAGTTTTTAAAAGTAGCGTCCCACGGACATGATTCCATTTCATACCAGTCAATCCACGTTTGAACCTCCACGTCACAGATTTTAATAAAATTGAGAAACAAATAGTACTGGTTAGACAAAAACAAATTTTAGGACCTCGCTAAGCCGGTGACTCGGTACAACCATTTAAAAATGAATGAATAGAATAATCTAATTAGCAAAATATTAATCACTTGAGTGCAATTTTATAAATTTCAAAAATATTTTATTTTGCACGTAGCAGCAAAATTGTTAAAACGATTTTTTACACAAAGACAAATAATATTTAATTAAAATTGTTCATCACAATATTAAAACTTTACGAGGCCTTAGGTGCACCTCTTTCAGTAAATATTATAAAGTTTAAAACGCATTTTCTCATAATGAAAGTTAACCTTGACTGTCCACAACGTGATCATTTCTTAACCTGGAAAGATGACCTACCTGGAGTAACTTAAAGGCGTCCTTTGTGCATTCGCAGTGATTACCAAAACTATAGTGCTTCAAATTGAGAAATACTTGTTTTAAATAGTTTATCCCAACCAAAAAGGTTGACTTTTGACTAAGTTTCAAGTGCATGTTATAGTTGCATATCTTTAAAGCAACCTACAGTTAGTTTTTGGTTACATCCTCTACAACCGGTTTCGAAAATTAATAGAAATATACTTGTAGAGCCCTACTAAAAGATAACCATAGCAAGTTGATAATAGTTGCACGTACTGTTGTGAATAAGTAAGTATATTGCAATTGGATTTAAAAATACTTGTTATCTTATTGTCCTGTAATTGGTAAGAAAATTATTTACAACTTCAATCTAAATGTAATGTTATAATTGTTTGTTTCTCAATTACTTACTTACAGAAACGAGTAACAAAATAGTAACGAAAACGTAAATATTGTTCGTGAACCCATAACGCAATAAACCACATTACGTGTTTATGTTTATTTAAGCTATCGTCTAAGTTCTAAGATAATTTTTGCTTTTTTCTTAAGTAAAAGATGACCGGTAAGTTTTTGTGGCATTTGTTCAAATTAATCCACAACACAAAGGAAATAAAAATTTGGAAATATACAAGAATCTTCTAGATTCTTTATCGGTTTAGTCACAGGTACTTACGTTGTCTACCCTTTTTTTCTTATTCATTCATACTACCGTTCCCCCTCTGGACACCGCTTTCGCATTACTTCAGGGGGTGCGGGCGTCCCTTACCTACTATCCATTCATGCAACATGCACCCTAAACTTAACTAAGCGAAATGCGGTAGCCTCAGTCGGGATTAGAAACCTGAACCGATCGAACCGAATTTCGCGTGACCCCGAATAGTAGTGCGCACTTGTTTTATATTATTGCACTTTTTATTTCGACAAACATTCTTGTTTTATCCTTACTGGACGTAATTTAAAACATTTATTTTATTATTTCTTGCAGAATAACAAAATCTAATTATTTGACGTTATATTTTCACTTGTCAAAGCAAAACATCAGACTAACGAGCGACGCCCTTATAAACAAAACACAATCAACCCACGCTAACTTTCAACTCTTCTCAACATTCGTAATCTTCTCGATAATTTTTAAAATTTCACATTTGCAGAGGAAATAAACCACTTTATATCGAAGATAAACAGGGAAAAAACATTTATTCACTTAATTACATAAACTTGAACATAAAATATCATAATTTGAGCCGCATGAGGAACGTATTTCCTCGTTGAGGAATAAAATGCAACTAATTTGTTCTTTGAACAAAAGATATTCACAAAAACTTTTCCGTTGATAGGCAACAAAACTTTCAATTTTTTATGTCAACCCCAAAGGGTTCCATCAATCATATAGCATGTCTAAATTAACTAAAATAATTACAAATTTGTATAAACTACAATAACTTCCTTATAATTAAAGTTACATAAAAAAGGAAAACACCAAAATGTTCCTTGCAAAATTCCTCAGATATTTCATTTTCAATAAAGCATAAGAAAGTTGACAGTTTTTTTTTCAATAAATTAAATAATTATTATAAACCCATTCAAAGTTAATAAAAATTAATACAAACCCTCCTTACATGCATAAGAATATTATTTCAAACATATTTTTCTCTAGAGAAAAGTATTACATTCACAAATTAACATTATTATAGCTAGCTCTCAAAACCATTATGTTTTTACTAATATTTGTGAAATTACAACTCACAAATGCACAGATAAGGTTGAAAAGTATTCTCTATGCTTTCCTAAAGATGATGATCCAGAAAACAACCTGTTTTGCAACCTGGAAGTCAAGTTACACAGAAACAAAATACCAAATTCCTGGATCGAAAACAAACAATTACCACGTATTTGATTTATGTGTGATTTAACAATTCACTTTATACAGGGTAGCTTAAATTAGCTTCATTAGAATTAGCAATAGGTTAAGATATCTCAATTAGAGAATGTTGTAACACACACACACATATATATATATATATATATATATACATACATATATCTGAACAGATAATTTTTGTTTACAAAATATTATTTACATTCACTTGCAGTGCGAAAAATCATACGTCGTGTCACTGAGCTGGATATTTTATCCCCTACAAAAGTATGGGTTCGAAAGTCCGCAGAAAGACTTAAGAAGTCGCAATAAAATACAGTGTCTTGGATATTAAGGTTAAAATTAATATTTTTTGTGAGTACTTAATTTGTTGTATTTACAGTATTTGTTTAATAATGAATGGGAATTGTTTGTAATGCATTTTTTATTTATGCAATCTATACGAACTAGAATGATTATCTTAATTCAAAACGCAATAGCATTATTTGGATAGAAGCTAGGCTTACCTTACAGATAGACTTAAAGGGTGTTTCTTGACAGAATGAGCAGTTGCCTTATAGTTATGTTTTTCTGTTCACTTATTTACTGTCGATATGGTTATCCTTCAAAGATAACATTCTTGGGATGGTATAACGGTTAACCAAACAGCATAACTTTTGGATATGTTGAGGAGATGCCAAAAGACGACTTTCTAGGATAACTTTTGGGTATGTTGAGAAGATGCCCGAGAGATAACTTTCAAGGTTAGCTTTTGGACATCTTTTACGGTTAACCTTTTGTCAACCTTGAGGATGCCTTAAGGTTGCACTATGGTTAACTAATTTGTGACATAGTTAACCAACCTGTAAACTTTTGGTTGACTAATGGTGACCTTGAATTTTTGAGATGTAAACTTTTAGTTATCTTTTGGGTAACTTTGGTTATGTGAGATCGTATAATAATTATTCTATTTTTATGCAAATATCGATTTAACTAACATTTTCCTATATGTATATGAAATATACTATAATGGTGAGCCTTTAAGTAACGTAAAATAATATTTGCCGTGTTTAACTGCATAGAAACGCATATTAATTATCAATTCAAAGTAGCATCATTTCAACATGTTTTATTATTTTCTCTGGTTTTATACATATTTTGATCTCTTCGTAATAATATAAGACAAGATAACGTCTATAAATCCTGACAAATTCTTAAAAATAGTATTTTGACTATGAAGACAATATGGTACTTTTTATAAAGAATATCCAATTTTTGTTTGCAGTCTATATGTTTTAAAACCGCTCGTTAATTTGACGATTAGGGCTATTTTTGCATCTTAGTTTGTAAGGAAAAATATATTTTATGACTATCCTAAGATTCCTGTTTTAAATTTTTTAATACTATAGATAAGTAAAATAGGAAATACCTTTTGGCTCTAATACAATTAAAATAATTTGGTTTGTTTATTTATCAATCGTCATCACTTGTTCTCGTTGCTACCAAGATAGTTGGAAGATAATTACAATATAATTTACGTTCTTAAACGTTCTGAGCAAGTACTTTCTCTATTTAATCAACTTTCTGAATGTCTAATTCTGTGAGGAATTTTAATTTTACCCTGTATTTCCAGCTTCTTAATTGAATATTTATTACAATATTCGGTCTCCTACACCGAAAGATAATTAATATACGTGGCTTATACGCGAATATGAATTCTATCGAACGTTTTAGGTCTCTCGTTTATCTTTTTCAAACGTATTGCCACAAAACATACAATTTTAGGCGATTAACCGCCTGGCATATAATAATCTAACTACCAAATAACTTAGCACTTAACCGGTGAAACTGAATGATTGTAGCTATTCGTTAACCGATTATTGAACTGTTTGGTATTCGAATACAGCTTTATTTCGTCCTATGTTAGTGTGCTACAGATCTAGAATGTCCTGTGCAATAATTCTTTGTCCGTTTTCCTCCCTTTTTAAACAGTCCACAGAAAATAATAAACAACAGTGTTACCAGTTTTATGATTTGTAAAACGGTTTAGAAAGAGTTTTTTTTTTAAATATCTTCCCTTACTCATTTTGTGTAACCAGATAATATAAAAGCGAGTTTATAAAATGGAAACACGAATTTAGATTCTAACGATCGGATTTCGAATATCAGTATCAATTTTGAGAAACGAATACAATATCGCGAGATAATTCTCTATTCTAAAAATCGAAATCGTATTATTATAGAATCCATTCTTTCCAGAATCTTAAATCGGTTCTTAAACATTTGTAAATCTTGCAGCACCGTCAGTTATACTCAACTTAATTATCGATCATTTAAAATATTTCAGAAAGTTTTTATTCAAAAATCAGCTTTATATACACATCCAAAAATCGGTATTAGAAAAGTATTGAAAACATTACTATTTCCTTTTTAAGTAAATGTTACTGTTGTCGAAATCAAATAGACATCTCCAAAATATCAGACGTAGCAAAACATTAGCGACCATAACCTCCTTTTCCACCATGACCACCACCTCCAAATCCACCATTTCCAAATCCACCGCCTCCGAAACCACTACCGCCTCCAAATCCTCCGCCACCAAAACCACCTCCTCCACCTCCAGCGTGTCCACCTCCAAAACCACCTCCAGGGCCTCCACCGAATCCTCCACTACTGCCGCCTCCATAGCTACCACCTCCGTAACCTGCATTGGCAAAGGCGATGGATGCCATTACAATGAGAGATATAATCTGCAATTTGAAGGAGACAAAAAATATTAGTTGGATATGTGTACAGATTTAAACATTTTTAAGGACTACAACCCTACACATATGTTGTTATTTCAAAATTCATAAGAAAATATAATTTGAATTTATTTGCAAATTGAATGTTGAATGGCTTCATGTTCTGCTACACACAAGCAGAAAACTATACTATCAAGGAAGTCAAATTAGGAGTAAAATTGTAAAAGTGCAGTCAATAAGTAATTCAATGTTACTTACCAAAACACGACCCATGGTTAATCTTTGCTGTAACAGACCTGATCAGTTCTGTAATGCAATTGCAATTTTAAATGTCTTTATATACTCGTTTAAGAGGAAGGAAACCACTATTTTTTTATTTAATTAATTAAAACACTGGGAATAACCTTAATACACGAATTAAGGACAAGTCAGTATTTCATGTACAATTTTTTATTCTCGTTTTACATAAACTTGTACAGTTTTTGTCGTCGCCATTTAAATATCAACCAGCATATTTGAGGTTCTTCTTCGAAATGCAATGTTAGATTATCAAAACAAGAAATGGTCAGTGTGTTACGTAAAAATAATGTTATTCTAGTTCCATCTTGAAACGAAATAGTCTATAGATGTAATGAAACTGTGACTAGTATCAAAAACTAGATTTTTATTATAATTAATAACTGTTAAGAAATTAAAGAAAGAAAATACTGATTAAGATTCTAATGTTAGTATAAATTCGAACTATATAGTTCTATTTTAAACGCATGGAGACACACGATTTTCTACCGCTAACACTTATAATAGATACAAACTTCAGTTAAAAATTGTTTTATTGTATGTTCAAAGTTCTGTTTTTTTAATTAGGTTTGTTGTTAATTGAAAAGTAATTTTAAAATTATTATTTGTTAAATTTCGGATATACCGATGTACTAATCTTAGTAATCCAAGTTTCGTTTGTAAATTACAGTTTCAATATTATTGTTAAACCACGGGTCATTTTCGTTTTAGAGTTCGCATAAAAATTCAGAACCGAGAGGAAAATTTTGTAAGCTGCTGACCGCTTCAGAACTATCGAACATGTAAAATTGTATGTAAGTATTTTTCATTAGCTACACTATAAAGACTAGAAAATAAAATTGGATGCATGTCAAATTTTCGCTCCGACCACGTGATATCATATTTTATAGCTTCCTAGATACAATTTGACTGCACCACACCGCAGGGTATACTTATAAAACCCTGAATAATGTTTTAGAAGAGACTCGTATATCTGTAACGTAGCTTACGTACGTAGAGTAGGGTAACGTTACGGGGCCTAGTTGTGTTGATTTTTCGTTGTCGTGTGATCTTTTACTTGTCGCAGGTTCGAAGCTAAAGTAGCTAAACTGAATTCACAAATATAACACCAGAGAGGTTTAATACTTATATTAAAGAAAATACCAATTCCAGTAGTCAGTATAATCTACCGCCGGTATTTACCTGTCCAGCGTTCACATTAGGAAACTGCAGGAAACCGTAGCCTTGATCTCAAGTAAAAATACTTCCTTTTTGAAACACTAGTTAAATTCATAACTAATTGCCCAATTAAACCAAAACAACAAAGAAAATGAGAGCGGCAAGGGTACAAGCTACTTACTTTCCTGTAGGCGAAACCGAGTTGCCTCAAACAACAACCAGCAGAGGGAGACCCGCAAGCAGTTAAAACACCTTAAAGCGCTAGGCAAGGTAGGTTTAGGGGTGGAATAGTAATTAATAGGTGTATTTTCAACAAAAACAAATAATAGTTTAGAAACTATACTAAGCTACCCAGTTATCACAGGAAGAGACTGCCCTCTAGACGATTGCCATCGGATATCTTTAAGTCACCCAAGATCAAACTAATTCGAAGTCATTTTACCTATTAAGTGCAATCTATGTACTCGAAATAACTGAAAGACAGCCGCTGAAAACAAAATATTTTAAGTATGGAAATACAGATTACATTTTTCAATAGGTAGCTATTTTATAATCCCACTCATTGTATATGGAAACCGATGGTTAATTTATGTTAATTGCTCTAATACTTCCGAAAGCTTTAGCAAATTTATTAGCAATTACATTTAAAAATAAAATATACCAACGAAAACTCAATCGTCTGTGATAATCAAGCACTGATGAGATAACATCTCCAATTGCTCAGATGAGGAACCACAAATCTTCAGGCTTTGAAGAAATTCCAGCTGAAATATTCAACTTGCTAGCAAGCGAAATAATACACCATCTTAAGAAAATTTTCAATCATATTTGGGAAGAAGGTAGTGTTATATATTGTTTGAGGCTTTCGCGGTTTCTCGAACTGTCAACACTATGATTAATTTTCGGCTTGGACCGCGTCGTCGATTGGAGGTCACCACTCAACAGAGGCAGGATTACTGGTTACTGTTTGTGAACCTAAACAAACTAACGTTTCGCAAGACATTGCAGCTTGCATCTTCAGAGTCCTCGTAGTACTGCAGTACTAAGAGGACTCTGAAGATACGTGCAAGAGGCAACCCCGTAAATAATATCTAGGAGTTCCCGAAGTGTGGGAGCTGCATTACCTCCAAAATTGGCCTATTTAGTCTTCTTATTTCATACATATTTGTAATGGATACCTATGCGCTTGTATTATACAGGGTAATTCAAAATGTGTGGTCCAAACTTAAGGGTGTGATGTGGGATGCTATGCGAAGCAAATAATGTTAATAAACCCATGTCTTATTTTCTTCTTCTCTTATCTAGTTACAGAGGATTTATTTGTTTTTAACATTGTTCCGTTAAATCAAGTCATAATAGGAAATAAGGCAAACAAATGCTAATTTGTTATGACAGAAGGTGAAGCTTGAATTATTGTTGTTTTCTAAGTGTGGTAATGATGGAGCCTTTTTACGCACGTGAATATGCAGAAATGCATTTTGTATACGGTTATAGCAGGGGGAATGCCCGTGCAACTTTGATAGAATATCGGAGAAGGTATCCTCATCGGCGACAGTCTAACCACCGAACATTTGAACAGTTGCACCGAAATTTGTGCGAAACAGGTATTGTTAGACCACCTCATCATGCTATAGGCGTTCCTAACTATATTTCTTGTCCACCCCTTCATTCATGGAACTATTTAATAGTTTCTAAATCGTTTATTGAAAAATATCCACAATTTACAAATTATAAAACAATATACGGAATTTAAAAAGCATTTACAACGCCTTGGTAAGTGGTCATGGTATTGTAGGAATCAAAACATATTCGCAGGAAAGGAAGCCTTAACGACCGTAACCTTTTCCATCATGGCCTCCACCGCCAAATCCTCCATTTCCAAATCCGCCACCATTTCCACCTCCAAATCCGCCACCGCTTCCACCTCCAAATCCTCCACCACCGAATCCTCCTCCAGAATGTCCACCACCAAAGCCACCTCCAGGTCCGCCACCGAAACCGCCGCCTCCTGCACCACCACCTCCATAACCAGCGCTGGCGAGAGCGATAGTTACCATCACAAGAAAAGATATAATCTGGAATGAAAAAATAATAAATACATAAAAGTTGAGTTTATTAGTACTTGTGCCATAGGGACCGCGGTGGTCTAGTGCGAGAACGCATTGACCACTTGAGGTCACAGTAAATGCAGTCGCTCCGTTGGGGCGATCGAATCCCGACTGGGGCGACTGCATTTGCTTAGTTAAGTTTAGGGTGCATGTTGCATGAATGTTTAGTATGTAAGGGACGCCCGCACCCCCCTGAAGTAATGCGAAAGCGGTTCCAGGGGGGGAACGGTAGTATGAATGAGCGAGAAAAAAAAAAGTACTTGTGCCATAGTTTAAAGTAAGTTTAAAAGTTAATTAGAGATGTTTGGATAAATTTTCCTAATCTACTTGAAAAATATTTTTTATTTATTCAATTAGAAATTACAAGAATCATTATGTGTTTTTCTCGTAACTGAGTTAACATATTACATCGAATTAATACAAAAATGAACATAAAGAAACTTCTGAAATAAATCTTAAATAACATAAATTGGTTTTAGGTTACCTACCAAAAGTCGACCCATTTTCGTTACTTATCTGATACTGGCCCGTGCCAAAATTCTATTTATATATGTACGATTATCTAAAGTTAATGTAACCGCAATACATTTAAATTTTTAAATAATTAGATATAAACCGCAACTCACACGATCGAATTCAAATATGCATTCCATAAACTGTGTTAAATAGCAATTAATGCATTTTTACTGCTAATTTTAAATGTCAACAGAACAATTTAATTTTGTTCTTCGAACTGCACCATAAGATCATCACATCTAGAAATTGAGTATTACGTAAAACGTGTTAATCATTATTATGAGTCTGTTGTTTACCATATACTTATGTTACACAATGTACAGTACCGACAAAAGTTGGTTTAAGTTATAGCAGATGAGAAGAATTTAATAGCTACACTAAAGTAATTAAAAAACAAGATTCAACAAATATTTTTTGTAGAAATAATATGTGTTATTGCCAACAAAGGCGTTAAAGTTTCGAAAGCATGACATAATAAATAAATTAAACGGAGATTGTTTATCTAAAAGTATGTACAAACAAAAGTTAACTATGATTTTCTTCCATTTATGGGTTCTTTCAGCAGATTATATATTTTGGTGGAAACCAGAGACTAAACAACTTTAAAACTGTTTGAATGCACGTCTAGCTAAAGAAATTGCCTTGCCTATAATTTCAATTAAAATATAGGAATCTAACATGACAAATACGAAATAGTATCGATTAACATTGATAATTTGTATCACTTAAATGAAAAGATAACATTTATCAGCATTAACGGAAACAAATTTATTTCAAAGTTGAACACAAATATAGGTTTAGATTAGTTTATTATTAGCAATATTGAAACGTTGTATATATTGATTTACAGCCTTGGGACAGCAGCCATGTGTTTATGTTATAGTTTATAAATAGAAAAGTTTCTTCCTACGTCGACAGAAATAATGGGTGCATTTTTGACTTAAGGCTGATCTAACCCAAGTGCAGATTTCAAATCTGCCCCTTTCTTTTGGCTATAACGCAACCAACATTACAGATTACTACTATTATTATTATTTCAGGGGTTCAACTGTCTACCTGTTTTCGCACCCTTATTTTGTGTCTTCAAAGAACCATAAATCAACGTGGGCAATAAACATATAGTAAACGTGCCTTGTGATAGATATAATAATGTTTTCAATGTTGAAAATACTTAACCACAATAATGCAAAAATTATGAACTCATATGAACTCAGCGGTAACTTGAAATATCAGAGAATTTTTTGGAAATAATCGAGAAAATAATTATTACTGTTACTTTCTTATTTTTTTGACTGCTGTAGAAAAAAAGTTGTTTGTATTTCGTGCACAATTAAAAAAACACTCATTTTGCGCACTTAATACAAAAATAACTAATTATTAATCACATTCAATGTATATTTTGAATTTTGAGGTGTTGGTAAAATTTTATATAGCACACGTGACTCGTTAGAATTTATCCACTTAATATGATTATGTAATATATTCACCTCTCGAAAGTACCTTTTCCTCCCGGAGTTGAGAGTAGCAGATGCACTTTCTTCCCTAGGTGAACAAATAGCTATTACATAATTTTTTATTGGTACTTTTTATTTTTAGGAACCTAGTACCTACGTTGTTTTCATTGAAGTTTTTGTTTCTTATTAAATTTTGTCATTAATTTGCAAATTACTGGAATTTGTACAAGAAAGATTTTGTTAGTGTAACTATTAGAGTACTTTTAATACTGGATTTTTCATTACTTGTTAGTCGGCTGTGTCGCCTGTCATCTCGCTTCCGTGTGCTGTTTATTTCCTGTGCTTTTTTCTTTGTTAAAAATCTGTCTTTTTTAAGACAAACGTATACAATTGGCGTTACGCATTCAGGTAATTATAAATCATACGTTAAAAAATTATACTTGTATGTGATTTTTTTTAAATTTTTGTTATCAACGCCCGCAGTTTACTAATTATTTGGAATTACAGACAAGAGACAAGACAAGTTTTCGTTGAAAGGTGTGAAGGTGCTGCTTTGTCTTTCAACAGCAATAGTGGTTCCTACCATGACAAATTGCAAAAGAAAATGTTGAGCAATAGACCACGCTTCTACACACAAAAGCTTTGCAAAAAATATCAAATTTAAGAAAAAAGCAACGCTTGCGAAAATACAAATGCTCGCAAAAATCTGTTGGTCCCGATGCTGACTATGGTCTATGTGTGGAAGAAGTACCTGATATGACTGAAAGTCAATTTAATTCTAAAAAATAAATATTTTTAATAAAATTATCTTCCCATGTAGAGGAAATTGAAAAAAACTACCAAAAATCAAGCTTTGTCGGACTTGTGGTTTTGAGAAAGAAAACTGAGGCTTCAAACTTTGGAAAAATATGCAACATGCAAAAAAAACTTCTTCCATAAAGCTTGTGGAGTCTTTATTGTACAGGCCACTTAAAGGTAATGTTTGCACAAAATATGCGCAGGACAATGAAGATATAGCAGCGAAAAGATTCGAACATGAAACCAACCTCTAGACAAAAAAGAGCGGTTTAAAGATTTGGCACAAAAAACCTTTCTTAGCAGCTAGTCCTGATAGGCTGTTAGAGGATAATTCGGCTGTTGTCGAAATAAAATGTTCCTACTCTAGTACACATTTGTCACCAGAAGAGGCAGTAAAAGAAAAAGAAATTACTTAGTGCTCACTAATAGACAGTACAATACAATTAAAAGAAAATCACGCATACGTACCAATTACAGGGTCAAATGCTAATTTCTAATGTAAGCAAAGCTTATTTTGTGATTCATGCAGAGAAAGGTATACATATACAAATAAATCAAAAAAATAATGCGTTTTGTCTGAAGATGGTCTAGAAACTACAAAAGTTTTACTTTGGTGCTGTTCTTCCAAAATTATTAGATTCTAGAAGATCAAGGGATTTACCTCTTCGAGATTTTTATTTAGAAGAATAAATGTTTTATTTATATTTGCATTGTTGTTTCTAAGACCATTTGTAGTAATATATTAATTTTGAATATAGAATTTTTTGTAAAAGAAAGATAAACATTTTTTCCCTCTACTAAACTAAATTCGAAAACATAAATTTGTTGACATTTCAAAGCCAACTAAAACAGACTTTTAAAAAGTACTAGACGAACGAAAATAGTGAAACCAAAAAATTCGATTAAAAAAAAGAATAACGTAAATAGTTTTAATAACAGAAATAGGTACATATGTATTCCAAATCAATTAAAACTTTCTATTTTTTCATTTTCTCGTAAAATCAAAAATAAGTTTTTGTTCCTCTTGTAAACTGTATTCGGAAACATACGGTATATACATGTTTTTTAAAATACATAACAATTGCATAGATATTGCCATGAATCTAGTAAGACTAATTATAATTTTCTTCTATTTGTTAGTTTGCAACTTTTTGAATTCAAAGACACTTTTGGTTTTTCAATACATAAAATGTTCCATTATGGCCGGGTAATAAAACGATTATCTACCCATCACCGTAATAAAGTTGGGTTGACATCCACGGCATGCCACTGAAAGTTTCTATACCTGAACAATCCACAACTGTGTACTGTGGGCACCCTTTTAGGATATGCGCCTCTTGCGGCCAAGTTGGAGAACTAAATGTGCAAAATATACAAAAATAACATGTGATTATTTAAACAATACAACATTTTTTTAAACTGGTTATTATTGATTTATATCAAGTACATCATTTTACACATGTCTGCTCATTTTCTTTTCTAAAAGTATCGCAGGCATGAAGATACATCGTCCTCT
>JABXWE010011335.1:0-33066 GCA_014611495.1 Limonius californicus | reverse complement strand
GACGTATATAGTAGAGAATGAAGTATGCCTGGTTGCATATTAAAAGGAAATTAAGGGGCACCGCAGATATTTGGCGGGAATTCTTACAAACCTTGTAAGTCTGTTCGTTACGAGGCAAGGTTTTAGAATAGCACTTGAACAACCGTTTTGAGGAAAATAACTCTACTGTTGAATAAAGATGATATGAACAGTTTCCAGTATGGGAAAGTCCAGGGAGGCAGTCGCGTCCACTTATTTGTTATTTTAAATGGAATGCCCTGTATATTTATTTTTTTGATTCTACTTGAAATTCTGAGTCGACTGATATACTTTATTTGTTAACTTCATTTTGATGTTTATTATTGTGATTTGTAATTTTTAAGATATTTATTTTTGTATGCTGTTGTTTGACGTGAATTCTAAAACACAGTATACTTTTTAATGCAGATATAGCTACGAGTTTCGAGGTTATTACTTGGTTAATATTAGTACAATCATTCTGTATTTACAATTTACCAAGCGCTGGCCAATTTTACTTCCATCTATTCTTTAAATAAATAATAAAATGGATATTGTTAAATAAATAAAACCACTTCAAATACACTTAATACTTTATTACTTATTAAAGCAATACCTAACCTAACTTTATCTTTTAGATTTATGTTTGTGTTTTTTCTTATGCTTTTCTTTATCTTTAACCTTTTCTTTTTTATGTTTCTTCTTATGCTTCTTTTGTTTCTGGACAAAGCCCTTCTCCACCCATTTCTCAGAGTTTGCTACGGGATGACTCACTATTACTGGATTTGAACCAGGAACTTTTGTGGGCAATTTCGGACCATACGTGCCATCTTCGTCTTTACATTCCGTACTTGGATCTTCCTCTCTTTTCTTTTGCTCCTCGCTTACTTTGTCTATCTTTGAAGGACCGAATTTCGAAAAATCAATGTTGGACAAGATGCCCTCCTCAAGGGGTTTAATTTTAGGAACTAAGGGCTCGGATATGACGTTGGCAGTTAGGAGCTCCTTCCTCTTCTTTTCTTCATCTTCCTCTGCAGCCTCATCTTCTGATTCCGACTCACTGCTGCTTAAGAAAACAGCTTTAAAGAGATCCGTGTTTCTGGAAACATCAACACGCTCTGTTATGTCAATTATTGTGTCATTTGCCGTTTTTTCTTTCTCTGTTTCATTAGAAGTTTTATCTTCTGCTTCCTTCTTATCTGATTGAAGTGAAAGATCTAAAAGAGACGCAAAAGACTCCTGGATACAGTCAGAGGGCGTGTTAGATTTAATTTCTTCATCTGGATTATTGTTCGATGTAGCTGTGGTGTCGGGAAGGGGAGGATCAGTTGTTTGAACTGAAAGACCCGGCTTGTGCAGTGGATCATTTTCGGAATGTTTTTGATACTCAAAGATGAGGTTTTTGGTTCTTTTCTTGTTTTTCTGTGCGTTTACACTGTAATTAGAATTCTCCTTAGTTTGACACACACATAATCTTTAATTTTTATAAATCCGTGTGTGAAGGAACAATAAAGTGTTTCTTGTGGGAAAAAAATATCGGCAAAAAGACCAACTGAAGTTCGACAATGTCTTAATTTTGTTTGATAAGTTAAACTAAATTTGGTGCTACATTTTATTGCCGCATTCTGTATATGGGTTAAACAGAAAGTGCCAAAAGTCTGACAAGTTTAAAATATAAATGTTAATCAGAGGTGAAAGTAGAAAAAATGTTTTGTACGAACGCAATTGGTTGAGCACTTAAAAAAAAGTAAAAGACAACAAGCTTGCGACATACACATTGGTGTTATGGGCTATAAATGAATTGCTGACCGTACTTCTACCTGCTGCCGCCCGCTATACATCATCGGACGGGTATATAAGGAGGCCAGATTTCAGTGAGAAATCATTTTGTGCTCATTTTGGTTACATTATTTTTATTGTAGATTGTTTACGAAAAAGAAACTATAATTTTTTCTTGTTGCTTGGTGATTTTAAACCGGACTTGAGTTCAGTTTCCACATTTTCTACCGGAACGGCATTCCGGAGAACTCCGGCTTACTTTCACCCCTTAAGTTAATAGAACTTATTCAAAATGTGCAGTACTTTACTGACTCATACTGTGTATGACTTCAAAAAAAGGATGAAAAATGGCGTTAAGATTGTAAATAAATTAAGTTCACAAATATTATTAGAACTTAATCAAAATGTGGCTCAGGATGATTCAATTTTTTACACAAAGGTAAGCGCGTTCTCAAATTTTATACAGGATAAATCTCTAAGTTTCTGCCATATTGTTAGTTATAAAAAGATCTTTTAGTTAGGTTAATGAAACTTATTTCTAACCACACGAAGTATGAGGCTTATGCGGATGCTAAGGGTCGTTTAAATATTCCCGCCGAATGAAGGGCATTGTGGGTATGCTTTAGTGGTAGATGAGCTAGCCACATGTCGCTTTACCGTGATTTTATCACTGTATTTAAATGTTTAACAAAGTGCTAAAATGAATACTATGACTGAAAATCCCGCCAACTATAAAGTGCGCGCTGCTGGTCGTTTTCTTAATGTAAAAAACAAAAACTCTGCTGAAATTTATCGTCAAATATCCGAGGTTTATGGTCCGTATTATGAGTAAAGAAAAAGTTAGACATTGGTGTAGAAACTTAAGATATGGCCGAACAAACGTGCACGACGAGGAACGAAGTGGGAGAAGATCTCCTGTTATCCAAGACAATCTTCTGGAAAAAATAAGCAAGAAAGTTGGCGAAGATCGGCGTTTCGTGATTTCTAAAATTGCCGTAAATTATTCTCATATTTCACATACGGTACTGTATGAAACTGCCACGAACAGGCTACAGTACCACAAAGTTTGTGCGAGGTAGATGCCAAAGATGTAGACAGATGTTCACAAAAATGAACCATTTAACTTTCTGCATAGCTCTGAAATTGATAGCGATGAGTACCTGAGACACCGTGACTGACGACGAGACTTGGATTTTGTACATACGTTTTGAAACCAAGCAGCATCAACCAGCGTGGTGGAAGCACGCTAGTTCCGCCAAAGAGAAAACGTTCAAGCAAACGTTCGAACCGAAAGCTTAGGGTTGAAATTATTTGGGACGGATAAGACATGTAGTTGGTTGATTTTTTGGTAAGCGGCGAGACAATTACTGCAGACATGTATGGTGAGACCTTAAGAAAGTTGAGAAGGGCGATTCAGAACAAAAGGCGAGGACTGCTGACCTCTGGTATTCAATGAACCTTCAATGTCTGACCACTAGCACATTTTGAGAAGGCTATAGTAACCTATCGAAATGCTAGAAAAGCCGATTGGGAAACTTACAGGGAGGAACTCCAAAGTAAGCTATCGCGGGTTAAATCCCAAGCCCAAACTCCGGCTGACATCGAGGTTATTGTGGAACAACTTAATGAAGCTTCGTATGAAAACAACTGCCCACTGACCTCGAGGCAGATTAACAGGAAAGTCGTGTGGTAGAATGAACATTTGACCAACCCCAAGAAAAAGGTAAGGAAGCTTTTCAACAGAGCGAAACGAACCAGAGAGTGGGATCAACGCGGCCACGCTCTAACCGAGTACAACAAAGCTCTAAGGAAGGCTTCCACAAAGTTTTATCTAAAGACCCCATAAGCCAGTAGGGAATATGCTTAAACCGACAGGGGACTGCACTAAAAGTGAAAGGGAAACACTGGAAATACTAATACAAGCGCATTTTCCTGGATCTCTAATGGCTAATCGGGCTGATATAGCATCGCAGCCAGTGCCTAGCCACTTCTCAAGAAAACCTTCAAAGGATGACTGGAAAGTGGCTAGAGAAATCATCAGCTACAATAAGGTACAATGGGCTGTAAATTCCTTCCTACCTTATAAATCGCCCGGACCAGATGGAATATTCCCTGCTCTACTGCAGCAGGCAATTGACCTCTTGGTACCGGTTCCAATAAAAATCCTCTGCTTATGCCTAGCGGGAAACTACCTCTCACTGGCGTGGGGGCCCACCAAGGTGGTCTTCATTCCCAAACCAGGACGAGTATCGTACACCCAGGCAAAGGCATACAGACCAATTAGCCTAATGTCTTTCTGCTTAAAGACTGCGGAAAAACTGATAGACAGACATATACGAGATGGGATATAAAAACCAATCCCCTCAATCGTAATCAACATCAATTAGGAAAGTCATGTGAATCCGCGCTTCACAACCTTCTAGGTAGGGTAGAAGCGTCAATAATCAACAAAGAAATAGCTTTAGCTGTCTCCTTGGACATAGAGGGGGCTTTTGATAACACCTTTCAATCAATGATCTCTGCCACCCGAAAACATGGCGTTGACGACATCGCAAACAGATGGATAAAAACCATGCTAGAGGGGGGCCAAATTCAGGCTTGTCTGGGAGAAGAAACTCTCCGGGTACATGCTGTCAAGGGCTGCCCACAAGGGGGGGTTCTATCCCCCCTTCTATGGAACTTGCTAGTAAACGAACTTCTATAGAAACTCAATGATGAACGGTTCTGCGCCCAAGGGTTATGTGGATGACATAGTCATCCTCATCAAGGGCAAACACTGTTATGTTCGTTTCAAATTTTCCGCTTTATATGAATTAATTCCTTAATTTGTTTGTCGCTTCGTAAGAATTAATAACGTTATTTTAATTGCAGTCTTATTTTGGGTGACCGTTTCGCTATTTTGTTGTGTCTTTCTAAGATTGAGTTGTGTTGACAACAGTTTTGTTAGTATTTTCCTTTCAGAAATTAATTTATGACCAGTCCCAGAATTGTTCAAGGTTTTTTCTTTGTGAATTATATTTGCCGATTAGACGGGATTTCCAGGAATTTCTTTGTTAAACAGTGCTAGCATTTAGGAAATGTTTTTGGGCTTCTCTCGAAAGTCGCACGCGGTCACTTTCCTTCTAGAAGCATTTCGAAATATGTTGCAATCTTTGGGGAATGAGGGGTCGTGTTGCGTTTTTATAGTGAGTAAGCCTTCCACCTTTAATGGTCTTCCCAAATTACATCTTCAGGGAAAGGCCGTAAATAAATCGAGTGCTGCCAGTGTCGGCTTGGGTTTTCGACGGGTATACCTGGTGTAATTTTAGTTTCGTTGTTTTACCATGGGGTGAAAACAACACATCGACAATTGTCTGATCTTATAGAAGTACGCTAGGATTTTAAACCCAAAGAAGAGGCAAATCATTGCGAATTTGCCGATCGCCTTGGCGGATTAATTTCGAAGCCCAGCTGTTGTCCCTCTGCGGTTACGTCGGTGCGAAGAGCGCATCAAAGTTCCGGGACCCTGGCTGGTGACTTCATTCAATCCAGTCTGCGGGAGCGTACCTGTGGATTTTTTTGCATCATCCTGTTTAACTACTCCCCGGAATTGTGCCTGCCTCCACCGGAATTCAAGGTAAAGAACCAGTTTTTCTGTGCAGTGAGAAAGAAACCTTTTTGCTCGCGTTAACTTGCAAACTTCAAATTTTGCTTTCATGTAAATAGAAAGACGACCTTCAGTCGCCTTATGTGGTGTTAGTTGTTAATTATAAAACTACCAAATTATATTTTGTTTTATTCTTGTGAACTTCAGCGTCCCTGGTGTACGTAGCTGTATGAAAAACGTAAATCCCGTTGCACCAGTGGCGGCGAGTTTTTTTTCTGAACGTTCAAAAATTATAAATATGTAATTCGAACTTATAGCGTTATCACTTGTTGTCATTTTCTTGTAACGTCATTTTTAACAATTTCATTATATGTGTTTTAAAATTTACTGCCTCTTATTGTGCCTTTTGTGCTTTTTTGTACTTGTTTGTGTACGAATTTTGCAAGCTTAAATATATAAGAGGAGGCACAATAAAGGTGAGTTCTATTCCCGTAAGCTGTTGGCCTCTCGGCCTTCCACGAGGACCTACACTCAGCTGTATTTGGAAGGTGGCGCCCACTTATTTTGACTCGCCCTGTACACAACTAAAGATTTCCTCCCGTAAGCAATTTTCACGAACTCCCCCTACTCTTCTCAGCTAAGCTGTAGGCCGTTTTCCATCTATTTGGTTACGGGTCGTCAGAAAAGCTCGATTGGCCCGTAACAACAGCCAGCAATCATGGTAAACCTCACGCAGAGAGCGCTAAACACCACCCAAATGTGGTGCGCAAGGGAAAACCTCAATTTAATCCTTGTAAAACATTAATAATACCCTTCACCAAGAAAAGGGATACAGAGGCATTTGACAACTTGACAATCTTTGGTGAAAGAATTCAGGTAAGCCAGGAGGCCAAGTGTTTGGGCATCACCTTGGATGCAAAACTGAACTGGAACACACACCTGAATAACATCTCAAACAAAGCGAAAATGGCCCTTATGATGGGCAAACGCATGTTTGGTGAAACATGGGGACTGAAACCAAAGATGGATCAATGGTACTACACTGCGGTAGTTAGACCCATCATAGTTTATGGCACCCTGATGTGGTGGCCTAAAGTAAAGCATAAAACAAGCATCGCAAAACTAACCAGGATACAGAGACTGGCCTGTTTGTGTATATGTGGTCATGAACAGTACTCCAACTGCATCTGTGGAAGCTCTTCTGGGACTAATCCCTTTGGATATATATATATATAAGGGGAAGCCTGGATTGAATCATATAGAATGAAATCTACCGGCAACTGGCACAACAGCCAGGAACGATATGGACACAAACGAATACAGGAAGTAGTAGAAGGTAACTCCATGCTTCACATGGGTACTGACTATATCCTTCCAGGGTATTCCTTTGACAAACCCAAGCCCAAGAAACCCCACCTCAGCTGTCAAGGGGGCTAGTCTGGTACACAGACGGTTCCCGCACAGCAGAAGGCACAGGGGTTGGAATATATGGCCAAAGACCAAAGGAAAACATTCGTGTAACTGGAGAAGAAAATAATTGGAACGCCTTCTCGCAGACTAACAACTGACGTCCTCCATCTAGGACGAATTCAGATTAGACGGTTGGTAAGACTAATAACAGGGCACCGCCATCTGCGAATATACCTTCACACAACATCGCTGTATACAGAGGAGACACGCTCTGTAGAGTAAGTGAAGAAGAGGAGGAAACAGCCTCACACATAATCTTCGACTGTCCAGCACTTTCCCGCAAAAGCCAACAACTATTCGGGGGAACACTACGTGAAACAACCTTCTTACATGAAAACCTCGTAAAAAATACTCTGCAACTCGCCGAGGACACAGATCTACTTTGAAAGAATCAGGGACGCACAAAAGACCATAGAGTCGAAGTGCAAACCGGGATAACTAACCCACTTCAAATCACTGCAGTCAATCAATCAAGCTGACCTCTGGAGTCGTGCTTTTGCACGATCACGCTCGAAAGCAAGCAGCGGCTCACACTGTGCAACTCATTCAGCAATTCAATTAGGAAATTTTTAACCATTCCCCAAACGATCCTGACTTGGTATACAAAAACTTGTACCACTATGTACTATGTAGAGCAGGGGTCGGCACCCTTTTCGAGGGATTGGGCTATTAGAGTAACCAATAAGTGGTGGCGGGCTGTGGAGAGTCGACCTCATGCGGCGCCTCTACGACAAGGTTTTCTTTGGAAGCTTATCTATGAAAACAACGACGCTATCTTAAACTTTAAGTCGGGAAGTGGGATATTTTTGCATCCATAGAATCTTGACCACGCTCCTGCGGGAAGGGCATGGGAGCCGGGGTGGCAAGGATCTAGGTATGTACCCTCCATTCAGTGTGTCAACTGGCGTGGTGGCAGTAACTACCCTTCCGGTGAGTACCTACGAGCTATTGGGGCTGTGGTAGGTTCTAGTAACGTTAGAGATTTACTATTTTTTTTTTGGTTAGTTTTTTAAAACAAAAAATAAGTTTTGTTATGAAACGTTACGCGGGCCGCACGATAGGTTTTACCGGACCGCATGCGGCCCGGGGGCGGCTGGTTGCCGACCCCTGATGTATAGATATAATTTAGGAGAGTATCTAAGATTAAAGCAAAATAAATTAATTTTCAACTTCAATTTTTGTTTTAGGATTGACGGACCTTTAATTTGTGAATAAGCACTTATTAGTTTAAAATGAATCATATATAATATTTATTGGGTTCATCCTCATACTCTGTATGGTTCCAAAAAAGATAAGATTCTAAACTAAAATGATAAATCTTATTTGAACTTACTCTAAATGTGGTTCAGGTACATTAAATTTCTTGCATAAGAAAGAGCAGGGTTCCCAAGTTAACGTGATGCGGGTCAAAGGTCCAAACATCTTCAATTTAACGGCATCGTGCATTTCCTTGGTACCATGGGTTGTTTCCATAGGCTTCACTGGTTCCAAAATATTCGTTGGGTCATCATCCAGTTTAGCAGTTACAAATTTATCAAACAACAGTCCACTGGCAGATGGTTGTGGGTCTTTTTCAATTGTTGTATCTTCTGTGGGTGTTTTTGTAGCAACTTCCATTTTTTGGGTTTTATTTATTTTTGTTGGCTGCTTATGTTGTTGGTTCGAAGGCGTATACTGTTTTTGGGCGTTCTCGCCACTCAGGTATTTTGCTCGAATGGTAGCATCAATATTTTTCCTATCCAAACTTTGACTTTCCTCTGGAACTGGTTCAAATCGAGACCTTCTCACATTATGTTTTCCCGTAAAGCTGCTTGGGATGACGGGAGGAGGGAAATTATTCACTGGAATTAAGCTATTTTTCGACAACACGAAGACTTCGAAAACCAAATCCTTTTTCTGCGTGGGAGCACTTTTATTTTTACCAGACGCTTCGGCAGATAACTCAAAATCGTACCGGCTCATGTCATCCTTCACGTAAATATCGTCATCGTCGTCCTCAAAAGCACCAACCCCAAACGCTTGGCCGGAAATGGATAATTTTTTATTGTTCCGTTCGTGGACAGTTAGTTTTGCTGGTTGGAACAGATTTAAATGGGTCTTGTCTAACCCAACGTAGCCTAACCCAAAGCTATTGACTTTTGGTTTCGATAAAAATTGCTGGTAAACTTCGTGAATGTGGTATTGAGGAACTTCAATGGTTTCCTCCGGCAAGTCTTTGGGCATAACACAGCCATAAACCTTGGGTCCGGACGTGTCTTTGGGTTTTTGCTTTCGGTTCATATTTTTCATTAGGAAATAGCCCACAGTTTCATTTCCTGCTTGTAAAAGTGTTTCTAGGACGGGTTCTCCTGGTATGGGTCCATCGGAAAAGGCCTATAAATAAAGTACTTTGTTACGAATCGGTCATTGCTGATCAAGTTTGACACTTCCCAGCACTGATTTTAATGAATTTTTGGATATGTACACCTCTTCAAAGTGACTGATGCAACCCAGCATACATACACCATGGTAATCAAAATTACTTATTCTTCAATTCAATTACAGATCGACCAACTTAGCTGCAAAATGCGTAGACTAGGAAGTGAGACAAAACATGCCGAAGTGAGAGGAAAGATTGAAGTCACAGGCCTAGTACACTCAGCGATAGAAACTTGCTTTCGATGCAGTGGTTGCAGGTAAAATGCAATGGTTAAACTCACCGGCTCACGCGGACTGTACCGATATTGCAAGCGCGGAGTTGAAGCTTAGAAAGAGCTCTGTCCCCAATCGCGTTCATTGCTGATAATGAAGATGTCCTACAACGATTATTCTACCAATTTGCCTTAAAAGCCAAAGAATACAGTCATTATACACAGCGGATTAAGGAAGCTTACGCTTACACCATTTTGGCTGACGAAACCGCTGATATTTTGGGCAAAGAACAGCTGTGTATTGGATTAAGTTTCTTCAATGAAAAGGGCAACACAATCGAAGAATAATTTTCAGGCTTTGTGACAAATTTCAACCTAGACCCTGATAAGTGTGTAGGGTTAGGCTTCGACGGATGTTCTACCATGTCTGGGAAAGAAGGGGGTGTGCAGGCTATTTTGAGACAAAAGTACAATACAGCCTTGTATTTCCATTGCTCCTCGCACAAGTTAAACCTTGTCGTGAATGACTTAAACGTTATCCCAGAAATTCTAAACTGCGTTGGAACTATCAAGGAGATAATCATATTTTTTAGCGACGCAAGTTTATTGCGAAAATTGCTAAACTGTGAGAGACTAGATGGTCAGAGAAGTACAAAAGCATCCGTGTTTTTAAGGATCATTTAGTCGATATTGTTTAAGCATTAGACATTAGCTGAAGAGGGTAACGCAGCAACACGAAAAAATGCATATCAAATATCTTCACTTGTTGTGTCCAAAATAGAGCTACATCTGCTATTTATCGACTTCAAACAAGCATTCTAGAAAGTTAATAGAAATGAACTACTAAAGAACGTTCCCTTTCTCTCTCTTTTTCTTAATTTAGAACTTTCGTTTGCATATAAAAACTTCATTGACAACCCAGTCATTTAAGCAAACAACTGCAAGTTTGAGATGGAAAAATACTCATACTTTGAAAGGCTGTAACCTCATAGCTCTTAATATTTCACGCCTCAGTACCTGACACACATAGAAAATCAAAAATAAAATAAAAATGAACCTACCTGTTTCTTTCGCTTTTTACTGGTAGCATAATCAGTAGTAGCTCGTACAGTTTGAGGTGCAATCCCAAACTCCCCTATGTCTTCGTCGTCCATGTAGTCCTCTGGCCTTTGCTGCTTGTTGAGCGCCTTTTCACTGCGTGAGCTCTTAAATTCTGTAGGTCTCCAGCCTTCAAGGGACCCGACAGTGTTGTAAAATCCGGCCGAAAAGCCGCCCGTGAAAGCCCCATGAAACCTGCGACGTCCTTGTGCATCTTTAGCCACTTGTTCTTCGACTGTAATCGGCCTTTTCTTTGGAAAAGCATCTGTAATAATCAGTTCGGTGGATATTATTAGAAGCACCAAGACATGAAAATTAATCCGTTCTTGTTTTGATTTTTCAATTAAGAAATTTAATGGAATTAATAAACGTATGAGAAGCGGGAATAAGAGGTCCCAATTGCAGATAATGCGAAGATCTGTTCAATCTTTTCGTCTGAAAGTTGAAATGTAATGACATAACCTTACACACCTTCATCGTAGGGATCCAAGGGTGTTCCAAAATAGCAAACAGTTTCCTCTTCTGAGTCTGACATCATGCTTTATTAACACTTTTACCAGCTTAAGTTAAATTTTAGCATTTCAAGGAAGGAATTAGTTTGTTTAATGTAATTCTAACCTATATTTTAGACGTTTAGAACTTTCTCACTATTATACAATTTTTATACTAGTGATTAAAACTTATACAAAATATGGAACATGAAATAATGTATTTGTGTATTATAGTTCTTAATTTAATAATGGGCAAACCATTTCATTTGGACTTTTCTACATGCTTGTCTCAAATACAAAGCTTACCTATACAATTTTGTAAATTGGTAATTGGAAAACGTCAGCGTTAATAGATGATGACACAAATAAATTTACAAATGGCCAGCGTAAACAGGATATAATTCATTAGCGGGTGTGTATTTATATGAGGTAGAAGATATTATTTTGCTATTAAAAATGTTCGTAGGTTTAAATGAAATTCTTATAAAAGAAAAAGAATAAGTGTTAAGAACCGACCATGTGACTTAAAGTCGCAAGAAAGAGGATGGCCTTGTGGGGTTGTGTTTGCAATTGCCGAAAATTAATAATCAAACACACAAAATAAGTCTTTCTCTCTGATTAGAAATAAAATACAATGCGAAAGCTGTATTTACGAAATGAGAAATAATTATCCTTTACAAGATATTAACTAAATACCAAAAAGTTTGTTGTGATGACTGTATCCGTTTTTATGGCTCTTTCGAAGCTCATAATAATTATTTATTTTGAGGAAAATGGTGCATTGAGGTTCCAGTGCTAATAACTACTACATTGTGGGACACAACAGTAATTATTACTTTTGTGTTATTACAAAACATACACGAACTCGCTATTTAAATATCCATTAGATTAGTTCCTTAAATGTACACAAAGTGGCAGTAGCGTAGCTTGCGGATCCAAATCTTCTCAAAATTATAACAATTATGGTTTTGTACTGCTACAATTTTGTGTCTATTATAATTCTACCGGGCAAAGGATTTTACATTCAACATTTAGTCCGACTGAACGATCGGGCTTTGATTAAATGAACATCATAGTTCAAATTAAAAAAAATCATGTTATTTTTAAAGCTAGAGAGTTCGGGTAAAAGCGTTTTATTTGAATCGAAAATTTTTAAAACATTAAAGACCTCACAAGATACACAATAAGCCGATTTAATATACAAATCGAGTACGAAGCAGGGACGTAGATGATCCATGTAAGCCGCACAGTCATGAAAACATGAAGAACTATTTTTTGTGGGCAGTTAAACTTTACTATCACAGATGCCAAATAAGCCATGTGTGTTATGGTTTCGCAGTAGATAACTGCATTTATTGATATCTACATTTTATTTTACCCTGCTCGAAATAAACAATTAAGCGGATGTGCAAATAAAAAATATTTTAATGAAATGGATTGTGATAAATACAGTGTGTCTCACTGTAGACGGCACCACCCCAGTATTTTGTTTATATATTATCTGATATTTTTCTGATTATACCTCTCACTAAACTGTAATTTTAGGGTATGTTACTTTCCCTTTACGGTGAAATGCTAGCCTACTACGATTTAAAATAAACAGCAAAATTGAAGAAGTCCTATTAGGGATTTTTTAACGACAAAATTTTGTTAATAAAAGTTGTTCGGAATCGTTCAAATAAGCTAAATTTTGATTTTTGGTTTGTAGATGGGACTTTGTGTTGTTTCGAAAAAACAATAACATTCAGTTATCTAAATGCTGCTGATTTCAAAAATTCGAGTCGCAACTTGATTATACAGCCAGTGGCGGCTCACCAAATGAAGCAGATGAAGTGCCTCCACCTAAAATTTTCATTCAATTGCGAATATTTATTTAAATTACGTAACAAATTATTTATCGGCATTACACCTATTAGGAGTCTTATTTATGGCATACATACTCGTAGATACAATAAGCTTAGTGAAGACAATCACACTACATTTTTTCTGGTCCCCTTGTATTTAAAATTTTCATTTTAAACGCAGTCCGTCGAACGTGAACACCGTGATCATAAAAAATCTCCCTTACAATACTCGAGCAATTGTAGTGAAGAGTCGGCTTCAAACGTATTTTAACTCTGCACTTATACCTCCGTTGCCATGGTAACGCCTACATCAATATCTACAATTGGTTCACGTTGAATCGCGCAAGTGAAAAGTTCAGTCGCAATCAGCCGCTGAACTTCATATTGGGGTTTTTTATTTTATTCGTTTGTTTATGAATTATAGTTAATTGATACCTATTATTATTGTTGATTGTGTTGTGCGTTTGTACTCGTATCGTGCGTGTTTCTGTTTTGGGAAAGTTTACTTTTATTCGTAGATATTTATCAGGAGAATTACTATAAATCCTATTAACTACATAGTGTGCAGCTTGTTAGAGACGCCATTCAGCCATAGGAAGGAAGAAGATAAAAAAGATGCTTAAATCCAAGGCGACCTACAGATTGTTTGACAATTTCCGCGAAAAAGACTTAAAATTTAGTGGAAAATCATATAATCTTAAGTTTAAAATTTCTTGGTTCACCGAATACAAATGGTTATGTAGCAGCCCAATACTACAAAAATTACTTTGTTGGCCTTGTTTGCTCTTTTGTACAAAACAGTCTGTCTGGAACAGGGAGGGAATTGCAGATTTGTTAAATAATACAAGGGCGTTACATACACATGCCGACACTAAAGACCGTTTAGTATGTGCATTGAAGTTGAAGAATTTGAGAAAAATCAAAACACCATAGGCTATGCTTTAAAAGAAAACACGAGACTTTTTAAAGCACAATTTAATGCAAATGTTCGATTAAATAGACTTATCCTCCAAACAGTTATCGACACCGTTTTGTATTTAATCAAGCAAGAATGAGCGTTTCGCGGACACGACGAAAGCAGTGACTCAGCAAATCGTGGAAATTTCAAAGAACTTTTAGCGTTATTAATATCAAGAAGTCCGATAGAGATTAAAACTCATTATGAAAAGATTAAAAATGTTTTTACTGGTGACTCTAAAATAATTCAAAATGAATTGATTCATTGCATCTCCAATTACATCGATGATTGTGTCAAGGACGAAATAAACAAAGCTGTTTTTTTTTTCATTCAAGTTAATGACACTACTGACATTACTCAGACTTCTCAATGCTCATTAATATCAAGATTTATTGATTCCGGAGGTAGAGTAGTAGAAGCCTTCTCTGTTTTCATAACGAAAGTGCGGATCGCAGCTCAGCAGCGTTATATGACGTGTTAGTTAATATTTTGCAGCGATTTGATTTCGAACAAACACTAATTGGCTAGTGTTACGATGACGCAAGTGTAATGTCGGGACATTTAAATGGTCTTTCAACAAAAAATAAAAAACAGGGTGCCACAAGCTATTTTCGTGCACTGCTTAGCACACCGTTTAAATCTTGTCTTACAACAAAGTCTTAAAAAATTATCACAGTGTCGAATATTCTTTGCAATCGTCAGTGGAATTCCTTTTTTTCATTATTCTGCGAAACGAGCCTACATACTTATTTCAACAACCACAAAACGTATACTGTTACAGAAACGCGATGGTCGCCCAACTCTAAATTAGTTAATGTAATTGTTGAAAACTGGAATGAATTAAAAGAAGTGTTTGATAACTTCTGAATCATCAGACAAAAAATCTATTCAGCACGCAAGAGACATTATTTGATGTTCTCCAAAAGAAATCATTGGATATTAATTTTTGTGTTACAAAAATAAATAAAATTACTGAACTATTGGAAAAAGAAAATGACGATTTCTTTGATACATTCTTCGAAAAGGCTAAGGAAATAAAAATAACACAAATTGATATTGTAGCGTTACGGGCCCTTGTGTTGTGTTTTTAGCTTTTATTTATCGTGATTCTTCGTGATCGTCTTAGGGTGATGAAGGATTGGGTTCTTGTTCTGGTAGTGCTTCCTGACGGTTAAATCAAGAATGATCCCTTCATGACAACTTACTTCTGCTTTTATAGGCCAAAAACTGGTGTTGGATCGTGAGAACCCAATGCACGTGCACCAATTTAAAAAACAATTTCACGCTCCATTTATTGTGAGCCCAAGAATATTTAGTTAAAACCCCAATAAATTATATTACTATTAAGAAGCAGCCGAAATAACTCTCTTTACCTAATCCTCAGATCCCAATAAATTTTGTATTTAATTACCACGTTTCTGTGTGAAATCTCCGCAGGAGGAGGCAACAACGAAGAAACCATTCTTCGTTTATTGAATTAATGACCTTTAACAGAAATGCCCGTGACGAAAATACATAAACTTTTCCCAAACCACCCCATTTATTGACGGCTGTCCCAAATTTATGCTTACTTGAGATCAGACTAATTCGCAATTAGATACCTAGAATGTAAAAAGCTGTAAAAGAAAACGGATCTTTTAAATCTGGAAATATAATTTATAACTACTGTTAGTGAACAAACTTGGGGTCGTAAATCCCAAGTAAGTGAAAATAAGATGCTACTGTAGAATGTTTATTAAAAACCAATAACACCTAATGGTACAATTCAGAGAGCGAATAAGCCAGACTGGACTCATTCATTAATGCATACTTAGTCAATGCAACTCAAAGAACTGACAAATTACATAAAAAACTCGTGGGTTTATATACAAATTCTATCAGTTCAATCAGCAATAATTTTGATCCATTAAATTGGACTTTAAATACGTGACCTGCAATATCAGTACATTTCAAAACATATACGCTAAATCGCTAAAACTAACCTACGACAATGCAAGTTTGCAAATATCGTATTACTTTGCATTCCTTTCGATGCAATGAACTAGTGTATGACCTAAATGTTATTGTGACATGCTTACGTTATTAAAATAATTAATTATAATACATTTAAATAAAGATTAATAATTCAAATAAATTTAATAATGTTCATGTTAACTGAACAGTTAGTGCGACATGTTAGAAATTTATTCATGGTATAGCGGCTTATTTTAGGTGATGGCCCATCATAAATCAGGCCTATTTGAAAAGGACAAAACAATAAACACATGTTGGAAACGGCCGCTTCCAAGATAAATGAGGCGTGCAACTTTCGAACGCCCCTAAAATCAATTAGCATGAAATATATATGCGAGTATAGATTAAAAATTAAAATTATGAGCATAAAGTCCCAAAGTGCGTCTTCCTGTAATAATATAAACATAATGGCAATTGCGGTCCGCTACAATATTTCTAAGCGCCCTAAGCGGGAATACGCTAGCCTTACAAATAATGGCATTAGAAGAAAATATAGAATTGAAGTACTGGATCACATTGTAATGGAAATGGAAGTAAGGTTTCAATACTGCGATAAGTTATAATTCATGTATTTGGCTGATACTACGAAATTCGAGCAATATGATTGGTGTTTTCCATTTAAAGCATTTGAAAGTTTAGGTTAATTTTATGGCAAAATATTTACAAAAAGTCAGCGTCTTAAAAACGAATTAAATCTTCTTTATGTCGATGAAAGTTATTGCAATTTGCAGACCCAAGAATTACTAGAAAATCTCAATGAGAGCAAAGAAATTTTTACCGAAGCGTACAAATTGTTTTGCTTCATATTAACTATTCCCTCTTCAAGTGCATTAGTGGAAAGAAGTTTTTCTTGCTTAAACGAATAAAAACGTACTTAAAAAATGCAGCATCTCAAGATAGGTTTTCTTCTTTGGCAAATATTTCAATTCAAAACGAACTCTTATTAGAATTAATAAAAAATCAATCATTCTACGAAGACATAATAAATAATTTTGCTGCATTAAAGGACAGAAGGATAGACTTGGTCTACAAAAACTAGGTAAGTTGACATTGAATAATATTTTTTCTATTTGTTATTATTAGGGTTATTATAATAGCACTTCACCTATTTTTTTACCCGCGAGCCGCCACTGCATACAGGACACTCGATGTCAATACCTACCAAAAAAGACCACCCCTAAAGTAGGTGCAATAACACAACTTGCACATAACCAATAAATTCACTTCTATTCCTTTTAGTACCTACATCAGTAAAGGAATTTCGACATCTTATTTAATTTTGTAGTTAATTAACGAACTTGGGTAGTTTTCAGTACATGACCTGCAAATTGTTGCACATCGTTTTTCTAAATTTTACTGTAAAGGTAAGTGATCTTCCCACTTATTTAATGAATTTGAAATGAAAATAATTTGTAAATATTTAGTGCATATTTTGAAATTCGATCTGCCAGGATGGATTCAGTGTTCAATTCGAATGGGGATGTAAAACCTGAAGTTATAGATGACAAAGCCATATGTGCTGTTTTAGATGGGAATGAAATCAAGGAAGAACCTTATGGTATGTATAGTTTTTGTTGCACGATAAGAGTCTCCCAGTGTCTGTATTAAATTTATAAAATTTTCTTGATGAAAATAAACGGTTATAAAGAATATGAAGTATAGTATCTGATTATTAATGCAAATTATTAATCAAAATCGAACAAAAGACTTGAACTGGAACTTCTCGTACTTCCGATAATAATTAGTATACAAGTTGGTTTGAATTATAAGAATGTACAGATATAAAAATCTGCTTAAAAGTCCTTGAATGTTTGCTATGTGTTTTCAAACTAAACAATAATAATATGTAATAAATAGTTTATAAAAATAGTGATGCTTATTTTGTTTATTTACTAGCAGATGTGCATCGTGTTTTAAACCGTAAATCTTTATTTTAAGCTCAGATAAGTCCCCAATAGAAATCACAATTCTGGTTTTAAAGACGGAGAAATAATCACATTCTAATTTTTTCCCGAAATGCAGACATTATCTTGAAATTATCATATTATTTTGTAACTTTACAGTACCTTCTTAATGCTTTTTTGGCTCTCAACGCCCCCTTACTTCCCTTCAGTGCCCCCTGTTGCACCTGAGGCCACTACCACTTCACTGAATCTACCAAGTGCCCCAAAAGGGCGATATCGGCCACTTTGGTAATCCCTCCTAATTATATCAACCCTTCCTTGTTTACGAGAAGTACGCATTGTATAACTTGATATTCCCAATATTAAACAGTATTGGTAGACCCTTAAACGAGATCTGCTTCTCTGCCAGTTTTGATAACAGCAGGTATTTATAAAAAAATCTGCTATGTGCACTAGACAAACGATTGTTGAAATTTCAACAGATCATTACTGTTTATTATTTCTACTCTTGAGTATTATATTTGACACAATCATAAAGCATAATTTGAATTTGAATTAATTATACCTATGCTACTTTTTGTTTGCTGCAGTAATTATTTCATTAGCATGCGTTTCTATTGCAGTAAAAGAAGATATTAGTTGTCATAAACAAATAAAATTGGAAGCTACTGATTTGGACTGTAATATTCATTCTGATTCCATCAAACTAGAAGTGTTACATGAAGAACTAGAAATAAAAACCGAAACATTTTGCAGTCGTGACGAACAAACAAACAAAGAATTTGTTACTTTCAAATCTAATTTAGATAAACCTACGCCGCAGTATTTTAAGTGTACAATTTGCAGTTATAAAACTATAAGAAAGGATGTGTTAAAACAACATATGAGAACCCATACCGGAGAGAAACCTTACAAATGCAGGATGTGTAGTTATGCATGTATTAACAAGTGTTCTCTAACACGACATATGGCGACTCACACTGTAGAGAAACCGTTCAAATGTAACATATGTGGTTATGCCACTACGCAGAAGCGATATTTAAAATTACATTTAAAAAATCATACTGGAGAGAAACCCTTTAAGTGCAGTGTGTGTAGTTATGCAAGTACCGAGACACGTTCATTAGATCGACATATGAAAATCCACAGTGGAGAGAAACCCTATAAATGCAGTATGTGCAGTTATGGAGCTATACAAAAGCATTATTTGAAAAAACATATGATGACTCACACTGGAGAGAAACCCTTCAAGTGCAGTGAATGTAGTTATGCATGTATAGAGAAACGTCAATTACAGGAACATATCAGTACCCACACTGGAAACAAACCCTTCAAGTGCAATATTTGCAGTTATGGCAGTATACAGAAGGCTCATTTGGAACTACATTTACTCAGACACAGTGGAGTGAAACCATTTAAGTGTACAATGTGTAGTTACGCATGTGTACAAAAGCGTCAATTAAAACTACATATAGGTACCCACACTGGAGAGAAACCATTCAAGTGCAGTGAATGTAATTATGCAAGTGCACAGAGACCAAGTTTAGAACGGCATATGAAATCTCACACGGGAGAAAAGCCGTACAAGTGCAGTATTTGTAGTTATGGAAGTGTGTGGAAAATTAACTTATCATTACATATGAAAACTCACACTGGTGAGAAACAATTCAAGTGTAGTTTGTGTAGCTATGCGTGTATAAAAAAGAGTCGTTTACAATTACATATGAAAACTCATAGTGGAGAGAAACCTTTCAAATGCAGTTTATGTAGTTATGCAGGTATTGCGAAGTATTCTTTAACACGACATATGAAAACTCACACTGCGGAGAAACCATTCAAATGCAATAAGTGTGGTTATGCTGGTACGCAGAAGCGTTATTTAAAATTACATTTAAAAACTCACATGTAACGTAAGCCCTTAATGTGTAGTTACGCAAGTATTGAAAAGTATACATGGATGATGGCTTCAGTCAGCTCCCTCTTGTTACTGGGATTGTGGCGTGACACTTCGTGCTTGGACCAGGGATTTTCTATTGGATTTAGGTCAGGGTTACTTTCTGGCCAAGGCAGTACAGTGATGTGATGGTCACTGAACCACTTCATGCCGCCGTTCCTGACTTGTTGGCCACCCAGGTTCAAAAATAATATCGCCTCCTTTATTTATTTAATATTATTTAATTAGGATTTTGATATACAGTGTTTAATTTTATATCTACGTGTACATAGTTTTAAGCAGTTGTCATGCAAAGCAAACATTTTTTAATTTTTATTTTTATAAAATAAAACGGAGATCCTTAAAAATAAATGGTTTTATTTAAGATTAATATTTTATTCAACATGTAAGTACAACACTAATAAGTAACAAAGACAACTGTTAGTACTGAGTGTAATGAAAGTAAAATAAACTAAATAATAGAGTGAATAGCTTTGTTTTTTTTTTATTGACTTGTTATGTTCGTTTGAGTTTTGGCACTTAGCCTTTGAAGTTTCCCATCTGTGCTGTTTGACGTACTGTAACGATATTTTCGCCTTTGTTGTCCGCAACCCATTTCACACTAGTCCCATGAGTGGTTACTTGGAGCATTTGACTTAGTAAGCATGATTTAGGTTTGTAAGATAGGATTTCCGGTAATTGATTCTCTGCATCTGACAGAAAACGAACGTGTTGTTGAAAGTGGTTTCCCGTTAAAGTGTTTCACTGGAGTTATCTCAATTTTTTGGGAAAATCATAGTTTGTAACGTAATCTTTGTAGTTCGATCGACTACGTTACTGACATTTATTGTCACTTTATATCAACGTTCCGTTCCTTTCTTGATTTTTGGTTGTGTCAATCGTAGATTCGATTGGTAAGTTTCCTTTGCATTTTAAAAATACTGGCCTAACTTTTACTTGTATTCAAAATTAGACAACTTGGAGATGGTGAAATTCGTTTGAAGAATTGGTACTTTCTATGGAAAATTCTGCTGTCTGCGAGAAACTAATATTCGAATTCCATCCTGCTGATGCAGCGAAAACACGTGCCGAACATCGAGACTGTTTTAGGAATTTCCGGACCTGATTAAACCAGGGAAGTGCAATTTATTTCTAATTCTGATAATTTCGGAGTCATTGTAAACACTCTTGTTTATGTGAATGAATTTATTGATACTACGGGGTAGATAAAATCTACGTTATAATTGTACAGTGTGTTTCGAATTATTTCATATGTAATATACACTGATACTTTAGTTTGTACAAGTATTAGCGTACATATTCACGGTAGTTTCACTGTATATACAGCGTGAGTCAACAGGAGCGGTAATATTGCGTTTTGTTCGGGTTTCACAGCGATTTTTGATTTTCTTTGAACTACGCCGTACTCCTCGAAAGGCCTTTCGCGAATAGAGTGTAGGACGCGGTTTAAGGGCGCTGGTTTGGGTGTTGAAACGCAGTATTTTTACTCTTCCTTGGGTCAATCATTTTGGGCTGTATTGAGTGATCGCGTACTTGTGTACCGATACAGGTTACGATTACATTATATATCATTGTTACCAATTGGGGTTTATGTATATACGTGCTACACATTTATATTTGCTGTTATTAAACATTATTGCTGCAATTGGGCTTGTTATTTATTGTTTCCTATCATTGTTTCCGTAGTAACGAATTAAGTAAGTAATAAACTGTGGGTACGACTAACCAATCGACATCTGCGTTAATGGTAGTGTATTTTATTATTAGTCGTTGGCGCCCTTCTTTTTTTCAGGTAGTTAACAAAAGTTAATTAATATATATTTATTCGAGCAAAGTAGTGAACCGCCCATCTTCGATTGAGGATCCGGGAGGCTATCATTAACACATTATTTTCTTACTTAGTTGGACATTATCAGCAGGCGTCACAGTACTTGTGTAGTCTGGAGTTGCCGACAAAAGGCAGTTCTTGGAACTCTTCGCTTGCAGATTCGCCGGAAAGCACACGTGCAAGAAGATTGTTCTAGAACAATTTCGTTGGGTGGGAGATTATGCGGTCGGGGGAAGTCTGTGGACGCTAGCCTCTGGGAGTCTACGGACGTGATCGTTGGTAACCGGGTTGTTAGCTGCTTTCTTCTGCTAAATGAATTTATCGTTTCGTTTTTGCCTTAGACAAAAGAATCTTCGACATGGGTCGGATTAAAAATATTATCAGAGTGTCAGCTTTTTGTAAAGACGATTCGGCGAATTTGTTCTCTCGACTTGTGTCGGATTAGAAGCTTTCAACCTCGTGACAGTCTCCTTTGAGCCGTTTGCAAGTGATCGTCCTGTGCAACGGCGGAGTTTTTGGCGTTTGAAGTTCTCGTCCTTCTTTTCATTGTTAAAGAAAGTCCCTCGTAATCCAGTCTTCAGGGGTGTGCCTGCTTCCTGAAGAACCTAGGAGCCCCCCAATTGTGCCTCTCTCTTCTCTCTACCGAAGAGAAAACTAAGGTAAAACTCAGTGGCGGCTCGTGAGTTAAGAAAGAGGGTGGGCACAAGAAAAAACTTACTTATTTTTTGTACATAAAACCCATTCTCCTATTTTTCATGCTGGAAAAGACGTCTACGACTTTGTTGTCAAAATCCGGGATAGACTGGAGGAACTTCTTTTCTATTGATAGGACCGCCAATGCGTTCAGTCGATCTTTTTGCACACAATTAATTTCCATCATTGAAAAAACGTCACTTTCCAGTCCAAATTCAAACGTTGACTGCAGATGTGAACGAAGCGTTCGGTGCCCTATTCGCCTGGTATATCGCGTACAGCGAAGATAACCGATAGGCAACCGAATCACCTCTACATAGGTACAAATCAGAGCGTTCCCCGGAAAATAGTTTTGAGCGTGTTAGCCGCGCCTGTGGTGCGGAAGGAAAATTTGATACCATCGTTAAAATAATGAAATTAAAATAATCCACTGAATTACATGCGAATTTCTTTCTGTGTTTATCTTGGTGGTTGGGTGTTTGTTTTTTTCCTGTTTATCAGTGTTTCGTTAAAGACTAGGGAATAGAACAGTTAAATTTCTTTTTAATATTAAAAGTGAGGCAATCTTCAGTTGCCCAGTGTTTCATTATTCGTTTAGGTTAAAGTTAATTAATGTCTGACTGCGTAGATCTGTTCATTAAAGTAAATGTCGCAAGCCACTGGCGGCGAGCCTTATTTTGTTTGAACGTTCTAACTTCCCTCTGTGTTTAAATCCAATTATTACCGTTTTGGATATTTTTCTTGTACTATGTGTTTTACCAATTTCAAACAGCAGTAGAATTACATTTGTCTTAAAATTTTGACTGACTAACTCTATACACAACTAGGTACGATTTTCCCCCCGTAAGCGATTTCCGTGAACCACCCCTACTCCTCTGAGCTAAGCCGAAGGCCTTTTTCCACCTTTCGTATTGCGGGTCGACGAAAAAGCTCGTTTGGCCCGTAACAGACTGTAAGGATGACTGATATAGAGGACGGTGACGTGTTATCCGATGAAACTAGTGAGAATGATTTAGAACTCGTGCTGTTACAAACTTAATGTGTCACAAATCCGTTCGAACACGGAGTACAAGATAGAACAGTGCAAAGTTGACGCATGCGCACTAAACTGGCGTAACTAGAAATATTGGGCGCCCTAATTTACAACGCTCCAAGAAAAAAGTGAAAAGCAAACAATTCAAGGGTTACAAGAGTTAATTTTTTGAATAATGATGGCTTTTGGCAGGGCTGGAATAACTATTAAGGAATATAAGCACTTGCTTATGGAGCCAAGGCGGAAAGGGGCATAACAGAATTGTTTTGCTTGTCAATGTTTAAGAAGGGATGAAATTTGGAGATTTGGGGCCTCGGTTGGGTTTTGTGCTTAAGGCATCAGATGGTCTTGATCCGGGTCTGCTTTTTGGGATCAATTGTATATGAGATTTCTCTTGAAATGAATAAATAACTGGGTAACTTATAGATTGGAAGACAGACAAGACCATAGGCAGACAAAAAGACATTATGCTAATAGTATGTTCTGATTTATTTAGCTTACAGAGATGCGAATTATTCAATAATTTACGAAAAAATAAATATAAGCCCTGCTTATAATATAAATAATACATTGTCTGACGTTTAAAACCATGTAAATTCTTTCGTTTCTTATTCTAATTCGGTTTCAATTGACATTTTGATATGGATAGCACATTTATTTTCGTGTAGTTCCAGGGTCACCCTATTTGCATCATATTGGATGTTTTTAAAGTGACAAAAATTACAATCTGCTTCTATTTTCTTTGTTAATTTAATGTTAATGTATAGGTAATATTTTTGCTAAATAATATGCAGCAAAACAAAATGCCTTTTTCAATTTAGTACAGTAAACTAGCCAATTTTTGGCAACTCGTGTTATATTTTCTAGAATTCTGTAAAAAAATGTTGCTGAAAATCTTCTGCTTGTCTCCTTTGAACGGAAGTAATATTATCGCGAAGTTGCATTGTCCCTTTTCACTTAAATTTCTAAAAGTCGATTAATAATTGAATCAGACCATGTTCCTGGATCTGCTAGCACTACGGAGAATTTAAGGCAGCGGTTTTCAAATTTTCGTATTTCGCGCCCCTTTTTTACCTTGAACAATTCTGCGCCCCCTGCATGATATAAGATAGCTGAGAATAACCCAATACGCAGGAAATTATTTAACTCGATTTGGCAAAATTGGTCAAGCTGGCGATGTGGTGCAGTCGCTCCGCATTACCACCTGATCTACTGTTACCGGAACGTTCGCGGCAGATAGCGATACGTCTTGAACTTTCTGGATTGAAAATACGCGACTATAAAAGCAGCGGCAGCGCGTCGGTTGTTAGTTGTGACTGTACTACATAAAAGAGTGTGGAGTTCAAACGTTCAAAAATTATTGTATATTTACGTACACGCTTAGTAAATGTGAATAGATTTGTAATTGGAGGCAAACGTAAGCTTAAAGACGAAGAAGCTGTACATAATCAAAAACACCCAGTAACAGTGCTAATCCATTTATAAAATCAAAAACACGAAAATACGACCAAGCATACTTAAACTTCGGTTTCACAAGCATTGAAATAAGTGGCGAAGAAGAACCGCAATGTGTTATTTGCCTCAAACATTTTGGCTGCAGATAGCATGAAACCCAATAAATTGAAGAGGCATTTAGAAACTCTGTACAAAAAATATGTCGATAAGCCCCGTAAATTTTTTACAGAGATACTCAGATTTTTCGGGAAACACAAGACAAATTTCTACAAAGCTCTTACAGTAAATGACAAAGCTTTATTGGCATCGTACAAAGTAGCTTATAACACAACCAAATGAAGCCAAAGACGCCAGATACGATTGTAGAGCAATTAATTTTACCAGCTGCCATAGACATGGTAGAAACAATGTCTGGTGAAAGCGATGCTAAACAACTCAAGAATATTCCTCTGTCAAACCATGCAATTTGCCGCAGAACTAACAATATATCTGTGGATATTCAGAAAACAGGTTTCAATCTGAGTTAGTTGGAATATTATTTGCCATACAACTTGAGATGAAGCAACAGACAGCAGTAACAATTCTCATTTGATTGCTATATCAGATCTTGCCAGGGAGCTGCAATAGTTGAAGACTTGTTATTTTGCAAGCCTTTACATGGAAGAACAGCTGTTGACGAGTTGTTCAGAATTACAAATGATACTATTGTAAGCGAAAACTTGAAGTGGAAGGATGGTGTTGGAATTTACACCGATGGCGCTCAAGTCTGGTAGATACAACAGTTTACAAGCACTCTAAAGAAGGAATCTCCAGCAGTAGTCTGGACACACTGCATGATTCATCGGGAAGCTTTAGCATTAAAATCGCTAAGTCCTGGCTTAAATATTGTTCGATAGTAGTTATGAATGTAGTTAATTATATAAAAACCACACCTCCAAAATCAAAGATTTTCGCTGCTCTTTGTGAAAATATGGAAGCTGAACATATATCAATGTTGTTTTATTCTTCATTCAGATCATTGTCACGCGGTAAGGTGTTCAAGCGCGTCTACGAACTGAGAAATGAAATATCGATATTCTTGAGCGAGGAGGATCATAAATATGCAGAAGAATTCTACGACAATTTATTTCTAATGAAGCTCCCCTACTTAGTAGACATATTCGAAAAACTTAATTCATTTAATCTTTAACTTCGGGGAAATAATACAAATATATTTGATTTAAGTGAAATGGTCAACGCATTTTGTAAGAGAATGCAGTTATGGAATGACAAATTAAAATACAATTTCTTTGAGATGTTTCCTACAATGTGTGAATTTATTCAGAGTTACTCGCCGGAAGAGAATCATAAAAAGTTGTTGTTAAAGACAGTTGGTGTGATCTTATATATTTTGTATCACTAGATGCACTGGATTTGTTTTGTACTCGAAGAACCACCTTCCCATTAATATTTCAGGAAGGAAAAAATACCGTTTTTTTCTGGTATGGAATCTATTTGTAGACTGGTCAAAATATACGGAAATATATATCCTGCTGAGGCAACAACCTTCAGTATGCGGATGGGGGGTGCCGACCCAAGCAGGCAACAAGGCTGGTATAGTTTAAACTCTTATTTAAGTTTGGGCTTAAATAACAGTAGAGGGTCATTTAGAAAACTTGAGCACTACTTTCAGCAAATATTTTTTCACAGAAGAAGACATTAAAGTGGGTGACTGGAATTCGGTAATAAATCCATTTGAAAGTATACCTATCGGGTTATCTCTGCAAGAAGAAGAACAACTGATATATCTTTCTTCGAGTACCCCAGAAAATTCAAATTTTGTTTTTAGGTCATTGACAAATTTCTGGAGTGAACTGTCCTGTAATTATTCTCTTATTAAACCAAAAGCGTTTCGGATACTGGTACCTTTTCCTACTTCCACTAGCTTAGAGTATCTATCTCGAATATCAAACCAATCCTGGACAAGCTGTGTACTTTACAGCAGGCACATATTAGTCATTAGATCTATGCCTTAGAAATGTTTTATTTTAATTTTAGTTATAATGCTTCATAGGACTAGAAGACGAAGCAACCAATAACGGATGTGTAAATAGAAAGGTATTTTAATAAAATAGGTTTTTAATAAGGATATTTCTTTTAACAATATTTCACACTATTGGTCTATTTTCCATCAAATCGCAAAGGCGCTTTGTTACCAAAAATAGAAACAGTTTTTCAAAAAAACTATTTTTTTATTTATTTTTTCTTTTTGTGGAGCTTTTTATAGTTTGCAAGAACCAGTAACTTTCAATTGTTAAAATGCTTCTGATTTCAAAACTACGAGTCGCACTTTCGTTAAATTTATTCTACACCACTGGTACAGAAACTGAAAATAGTTTAGAATGAAGCTTTTAAAGTAGGTGCAATGACATAACATCCACATAACCTATAAATCCACTTCTATTCCTTTTAGTATGTTCATCAGTAACGAAATTTCATCTTATTTAATTTATATTTAATTAGAATAGCAGTGAATTTGGGAATTTTTCATGACCTGCAAGTTGTTGCACATCGTTTTGCTAAATTTTACTGTAAAGGTAAGTGATCTTCACATTTATTTAATAATAAACTTGAAATGAAAATAGTTTGTAAATATTTAGTGCATCTTTTGAAATTCGATCTGCCAGGATGGATTCAGTGTTCAATTCGACTGTGGATGTAAAGATTGAAGTTACAGATGACAAAGCCGTATGTGATGTTTTAAATGGGAATGAAATCGAGGAAGAACCGTATGGTAAATTTGTATTGTTTTGGTTGCGACTTTAAGGGTCTTCCACAGTTAGTTTAAAATTTATTAAATTTTTCTTGATGGAAGGAGACGGCTATAAATAATACAAAGTATAGTATCTAATTAATAACATAAATTATTAGTGAAAACCGAGCAAAGGACTATGCATGGAACTTTTCAAACTCCTGATAATAATCACTATACAAGATGGTTTGAAATATAGGAACATACAGATATTTTATTAAATTATTGTGTTGATACTACCAACCCTATTTAAAAAATTCCATGAAAAAGTCCAACAAAAAGCCTGTTTAAGAAATCCTCTAATGTTTGTTATGTGTTTTCACACTAAACATAACAATTTGTAATCAACAGTTTATAAATAGTTTGTTTATTTACTAGCAGATGTGCATTGCGTTGGTAAACCTAAATTTTGATTTTAAACTCATATAAGTCCCTAATAGAAATCACAATTCTGGTTTTAAAGATAGAAAAATAATCACATTTAATTTTGATTTGGAAAATTTAGACTTTATCTTGAAATTTTGATATTATTTGCTAAATTTTGACTTTAAAGTAAAAATTTCGAGCTAAGAGATGAAATTTTGAATATACAATCAGAAAAATAATAGTATTTTGACCTTAAGGCTGGCGTTTACACTTGGCAATTTCTTGCATTTGGAACTAACTTGTTTCTGTTGTGGGCGCAACCTTCCAAATCACAGCTGATTGCAGGTCCTCGTGGAAGGCCGAGAGGCCACCATCTTACGGGAATCGAACTCACCTTTATTCTGCCTCTTCCTGTATATAAAGCTTACAAGCTTAATGCACACAATAAAATACACCAGAATGAAAGATCATACTACGGTTTAACTGCATCTAAATCTATTGAGCAAAATATAACACACAAATAATGCAATTTAGAACAATTAATGGGTTTTTATTTTACTAACCACACAGATCTGCGCAACTAATGACGTTCGAGTTTACAGAATTAATTAAACTTTAGCCTTAACGAATAGTGAAACGCTGGGCAACTGAAGGTTGCCTTACTTTTAATATTACAAGGGAATTAAACTCTTCTATTTCTTAGTTACCAACGAAGGACTGGTAAACAGGCGAAAACAATCACTATAAGTACATTGGCAAGTTTTACCTTAGTTTTCTTCAGTAGGGAGTAGAGAGAGGTACAATTTAGGGTGTTCTTAGGTACTGAAAAAAACAGGCAAAAATCGCAGGTACGCCCCTGAAGACTGGATCACGATGGTGACAACGAACGGGCCAAGACTTTCTTCGGATAACAGGAAATTCAGGAACGAAATATTCGCGCACCAACTCCCAACGCGTTTGTCGCAGCAACGGCACATCCAGAGGGTCACAGCAAAGGGGTTCGATATTAATCCGCCAAAGGCGATCAGCAAATTCGCAATGAATTGCCTTTCAAGGGTTAAATCCAGCGTGTTTCTTTAATCCGACACTTGTCGATGGTTCTGTTCACCCCACGGTGGTAACAGCGGTACGAGAATTCACGCAATGGACACCCATCGAAAACCCAAGCCGCCCCTGCAGTACTTGCTCAGATGTTAACAAGCAACCGGGTCGAAAGGAGATGTTAAATCGACTCCCGAGAAAAACGAACGAAAGTGTCCAGCAGCTGGAATATTTCACCATATAACGAAATATGTTCCAAGAGTTCTAGAATAATTTAACAAGTAAGGTTCCTCTGAAGGGCAGGAAATTCCCAGCAAACGTTCACGGTCAAGCGCGTAGACAAAATATTAATCACCATTTCTCCAGGATAACAAAAAAGGTCCACTAAAACTGTATTTGGGAAATAATGTTCTAGTAATGGGCTACAGAGCGGTAATTAAAATGAGACTTTAATTCAGATGAAGCGGCAAAATCAAACGAACATAACAAGATGGCAATTTCCAAATTGCATAGGCAGTATAGATGGCAAACATGTTACTATTAAATGTCTCAACAATACAAGATCAAAACAGTACTGATATTTAAAAAAATTCTCAATGGAACTTATGGCAAATTGTTGTGCCTGATTATAATTTCTTTATGTAGATATTGGTGGATATCGTAACAACAGTGACAGGAGCATATTTGAAGAATCTACAATGGGCGAAAAATTTAAACCCGCAACATTCGCTGTTCCACTGGAACAGCTTCTGCCTGGTAGACATAAAGCAACACCTCATGTTTTAATTGAAGACGAGGCATTTCCTCGTAAGCCCTACTTGATGCAACTTTTCGCTAACAGGTTGGGGACGGTTGCCTGGTTTCAGCCAAAAGTTCGTAATAACATGCGGAGAGACTGTAATGGTTATAACAGGATTTATTATATTTAACTGTTTTGATTCTGAGGTTATGAAGAAAGTAATAATGTCTGTAAAATCCTGGTCGGTGCGGTACGCCCCTGGATAGATTCGGGAGTTCGGTTAAATGAACGGCGAAGATTGCGTTCCAGCTGTAAGCCGCGCGCAGGTGTCTTCTGTATTTACATAAACAAACAAAAATGGTTGCCACCTGGCAGTTAGTTTTAAATACGTTTAACACAATGAATCACTAATCGGAATTGGTTTTAGTGTTCACCCAGTTATTAGATTAACTTGTCATCTGGTACGCGTACTGATTGATTTAATCCGCCTGGGTAGCGTGTCTTCGCTGGTTCAATGAACGGACGGAGATCCCGTGTTGCTAGGACCAAATGTGCTGGGAAAACGTTCTTGGCTTCGTAATCTCGCCGATAAATGAATTTAAATGTTTCGTAGGATATTGTAAAAATAAAATATGACTGTACGGTGAGTACTTGAAATTGTTAATGCCTAATTTTAAAAATACGTACAATCTGGCCTGACCGACTAGAACATATTTTTAAATTAGTTCGGAAATTCCCAATTACGCGAAAATATGAAATCAAAGGTCACTTTAGCCTGGCCTGACCAGCTTATAAAACCTCTAATCTCTTATTTCTCTGGTCTGTTAACCTGATTGACACTAACTGGCATAACCTGCTGGATATCAATCAAGGTAACCCCAACGGCGACGTGTTCCACAAAATGAATAAATGCCACACCGTACAGGTACGCGGATTTTATGGAATTCTCCAACGGACTGGAATATTCTCACAGACAGAATATTTTGGCGGCTCAACTTCGGTTTGCTTTCTTCTCTGGCGGAGTGGTAGTTCTACTTTGGGCTGACTTCCTCGCTGAAGCCTTTGACTCAGTTCTGTTCGGATTTCCTTCTCGGATGGAGTTTGACTCCAAGGTATCATATTTATGCTAGGATCCTGTATATATAGGATTCCCTTTCGTTGCGCGTTTCTCCGGAGTGTGTTCGAACGCGATGATGAGTGCGTGGGGGAAAACAATTTAGAACTCCACTTGCACTGCCGCAGACACCTCTTTCAGGAACTAAAGCGACCTAACATTTAATTATCAAATGCTGGAACGGTTACTTCCCGGAAACTTCGTTACAATATTATAGCTAGTTATCATTTAAAATATTAAAATAATTTACTTAAAATTTTCTTTTAATGCTTCTCCTATTTGTGTCAATATGTTGTCTATTTTTCTAATGTTTTTGTAGTTTGGATGGTTCATATCATACAAAATTGCATGCGGTTATATATTTCAACTAATAGTTCAACTGACATTTTTTTGCTTTTTGTGTGCGGTACACAGCGGTCAACTGAGCAATACAAAAATGTATAGTAAATATAGTATACTGTATTGTCTACATTTCTTCTTGGATTCAATATCTATCAAGCCCCCCTCATTCCTAAGGGAGCAATTTCGCCCACTTTGGGAATCCCTGTTAATTATATTAACTCCTCCCTGTTTACGAGAAATACGGTTTGTTGTATAAATTTATATTCTCAATGTTAAAAACTGCCGGAAGACCCTTAAAAGAAATCTGTTTCTCTGCTAGTTCGGACAACAGCAGGTATTTATAAAAAATCTGTTATCAGCAAAGAATTGTTAAAATTTCAACAAATTAATATTGCTTATTATTTCTATGCATTATATTTAACACAATCATAAAACATACAGAAGAAGAAGAAAGAAGAACATAAAACATAATTTGTAATTGGTTTAACTAATACCTATGCCACTTTTGTGGTTTTTAGTAATTATTTCATGAGAATGCGTTTTTATTCCAGTAAAAGAAGATATTAGTTGCCATAAACAAATAAAATCGGAAACTCTTGATTTGGATTATAATTTTACTTGTGATTCCATCAAACTAGAATTGTTACATGAAGAACTAGAAATAAAAACTGAGCCATTCTGCAATTATGATGAGCAGTCAAACGAAGAACTTATTACTATCAAACCTCATGCACGTGGTTTAGATAATTCGGAATCCACGAAACAATATTTTAAGTGTATCATTTGCAGTTATGAAAGCATAAGGAAGGATCGGTTAAAGCAACATATGAAAACCCACAGCGGTGAGAAACAATTCAAGTGCAGTATGTGCAGTTATGCAAGTGATAAGAGGGGTCACTTAGGAGAACATATGAAAACTCACACCGACGAGAAACAATGCAAATGCAATATGTGTAGCTATGCGTGTACAAGGAAGGGTCGTTTACAACTACATATGAAAACTCATAGTGGAGAGAAACCTTTCAAATGCACTGTATGCAGTTATGCAAGTATCGAGAAGTATTATTTAAAACTACACATGGAAACACACACTGGAGAAAAACCATTCAAATGCAATATGTGTGCTTATGCCAGTACACAGAAGCGCTATTTAGAATTACATTTAAAAACTCACATCGAAGGTAAACCCTTCAAGTGCAGTATGTGTAGTTATGCAAGCAACCAGGCACGTTTATTAGATCGACATATGATGACTCACACTGGAGAGAAACCCTATAAATGCAGTGTGTGTAGTTTTGCAACTACTCAAAAACCTCATTTGAGCAAACATATAATGACTCACACTGGAGAGAAACCCTTCAAGTGCAATACGTGTAGCTATGCATGTATAAGGAAGAGTCGTTTACAACTACATATGAAAACTCACACTGTAGAGAAACCATACAAATGCAATATGTGTGGTTATACCACTACACAGAAGCGTTATTTAAAATTACATTTAAAAACTCACATCGAAGGGAAACCCTTCAAGTGCAGTATGTGTAGTTATTCAAGCACCCATACACGTCTATTAGATCAACATACGAAAACTCACACCGGAGAAAAACCATATAAATGCACTTTATGTAGTTATGCAGCTATACAAAAGCCTTATTTAAAAAAACATATGATGACGCACATTGGAGAGAAACCATTCAAGTGCAGCGTACACTAATGGCATTAAATCTAGACACTTTTTATAAATTCATTTATTTCGTATTCATTCGTAAATATTACATGTAATAGAAATTATAATTGAATACATTTTAGATTCTAATCAAAGTATGACCTGTTACTATATGTACTGCTGAATTTTGATAAACTTCTAGTGAAATTATTCAATAAATCAACAACATTACAAGGATGTTTTATTTAAAGAATTTTCATTTTATTATTTCGTA
>JABXWE010011334.1:0-19894 GCA_014611495.1 Limonius californicus | reverse complement strand
GTATTAGCATTTGCATACTAAAGCATTCGAAATTTCAACAAATTCTTCAGCTTCAGGTATACTTCCTTAAATACTAGGCATTAAAAGCAGAACATTTTAAAATATTTTACATTTGTAGCATGAAAATGTAACTTGTCATATTCAATTACTAAAGTTACTAAATAATTGTAACGTGTTATAGTTACAATTACTGAAAACACAAAAGTAATTAAGTTACTATTAAGTTACTGAAAAGTAACTAGTTACTAGTAACGAGTTACTTTTACTTAGTTACTACCCAACACTGACGAAGGCATACTTATTGACTTAGATATGCCGTTTACGCATCGAAGCAGGTGATCCACAATTAAAACACTATTTTGAGCATGTACCGGAAAACACGTCATACCGATCACCTATCATACAAAATGAAATAATTGATCTATGTCATCTATGTGGCACTTCAATCAGGGAACAAATCGTCACAAGGATTAAGGAAGCTTGCGCTTACAGCATTCTGGCTGACGAAACCGCGGATATTTCTAGCAAAGAACAGCTGTCTATTGGATTACATTTCTTCGATGAAAAGGCCAACACAATCGAAGAAGAATTTTTAGGCTTTGTAGAGCTTGAAAGGCTTGATGCCAAAAGTATTGCCAAAGTCATTGAAGATTTTGTGACAAATTTCAACCTAGACCCTGATAAGTGTGTGGGGTTAGGCTTCGGCAGATGTTCCGCCGTGTCTGGGAAAGAAGGATGCAGAAGGTGTGCAGGCGATCTTGAGGCAAAAGTACAATAAAGCCTTGTGTTTCCATTGCTCCGCGCATAAGTAAACCATGTCGTGAACGACTTAAAACGTTATCCCAGAAGTTCGAAACCCTGTTAGAACTATCAAGGAGATAATCATATTTTTTCGCGAGTTCGTTTTACGACGCCAACTTATTGCGAAAATTCCTAAATTGTGTGAGACTAGATGGTCAGAGAAGTACAAGAGCATGCGTGATTTAAGGATTACTTCGTCAATATTGTTGAAACATTAGAGACATTAGCTGAAGAGGATTCCTTACTTGGATTCCATCATAGGTATCATCTTTAGAAGTCAAATTTTCTGCAGACAAATCGCCTGCATTTTCATTGACACATTTGCATCCGAGTAACATAAGAGATGTTTCCTTGGAAGAATGGAACAAAAGTACTTCATCTTGTGCAACTTTTTACAATGTGGAAGGCATCGAAGGAGAAAGGGAAATGTGGGACAAAATGTGGAATGAGTTAAAAAAAGCGCCAGATATCATCGAGGTTTTAAAAAAGAGCGAATTGTTTTTTCCAACCATTAGAAAGGCTCTACTGATTTTGCTTTTGCAGCCCTGCACAACAAGCACTATAGAGCGTTCGTTCAGCTCCCTTCGCCGAATTAAAACATGGCTTAGTAGAAGCACTATTGGTGAAAATAGGTTAAATAGATTAGCTATGCTAAGCATTCATAGTCAATGAGTTTTCGCAAACAAGGAACAATAAGTGGAAGCTGTAGGCAAACGACTGTTCAAAAAAATTAATTTTACTAATAAATAGTGTTTTCCTTTTGTAGTTGTGTATTATTGCATGCCTCCCCCCCATGGACCCCCGTCCCCCATGAAAGAAGTTGGATTCAGAAAGCCCCCTTCCTTTTTGAGCTGGATATGCCCTTCAACTGCGGTGCTATAAGCCCATAGAACGTGTTCATCCAATTCAGATTATTATGAAACTCCCGAGAAACTCCCTAGCTTGATATTAAATCTCTTAAGATCTTTTGCAAATAAAAACTTCACACTTTTGAAAGTATTCCACCTTAAGAGGGGCCCTAAAGTGGAGGAGAAACACAACTTCTTCATAAAATGCAACAGCTAATATGAGACCTAAGTGGTTAAGTTTAGAACATTTTTGATATGTAGAATATAGTTTAGCTCTTCCACTACATATGGCTCTTGCTACGACATTGAACTTTTTTGCTTTACAGCTTATATATTTAAAATTGCAGGCCCATATCACTGAAATTAAAACCAAACGAGAATTTAATTTCTTCTGATTTCAAAACGTACGTTCAAAATGGACCTAGAAAAACCAAATTGTTGCCATTGTCTCAGAAAAACTGTCATTATTTACATAGGGATGGTTTATCTGTAGCAGCAGTTAGCCTGTGTCAACCAAAATCTGTGGTAAGACGATTTGTAGTCAACGATTTAATAATTTTATAATTTCGTCTAATATTTAGCAAGGCCTCTTACTTTTGGACAACTCCACTTTGGAGATACATCCTTTAACACCACGACTGTACTCTGTATTAAAATTACAAGAGCCTTTATTGGCAGATATAGACGATGAAAGATTTCCACATATCGTTCGAAGAGCTTCCTTCATGCCCAACAATTTTTCTGGAGACAACCTTCCCATAACTGAAAATTTTATGTTTGCAAAGCCAAACATATTAAATACTGAAAAAAGAAGTTTTCTAGATATTGAGGCAGCTAGTCACAGACCTGTGGATGCGTTAACTGCTGAACTTGCTTTATTTTTTGATGCAGAAGCATATCGAATTTTTGCGCCTTATTTCAATTATGATGATGGCAAACTCCGAGATATGTTATTGGCATATATGAATGGGGTAAAATAATTTTAAAAAACTCAAAACAAATTATTATTTATTTGGTTTTAAGATTCAAGCATTATATCACCATCCCAGCCTGGATACCACATTACAACTAATTTTGGTAAGGTTGGATATCATGAAGCAACAACCATCAGCTATGCCCCATTATGATGGAGAACGCTCCAAACTCTTAAATTCGTTCTGTGATTATCAACGAAGTATTAATCCTAAGGATGATGAGAATCCTGAACATTGGGATATGGCTCTTTATGTTTCTGGGTATAATAGTTTGTATACAATTTTGTAATTTTTTAAAATAACAATCATTCCAGTCTTGATTTTTTCCATTATGAAAATGGACGCAAAAGTGGTGTCACCATGGGCTTAGCAACAGTTGGAGGAGTTTGTTTGCCTCAATATGCTTGTGTTATAGCAGAATTGGGCACAACAAATATGTTTGGCAAACCGTATCCTAGTGCAGGCTTTACAAGTGTCTACATTTTGGCTCATGAAATTGGTCACAAGTAAGTTAATACAGGCAATCCCCATATAACTTGTTAGTTCGACAACAACGTGTGATAAATTATAACAATTCTTGTATACCATGGTAGTTACATAATATAGTGCTGCTTTAACACATTTAGAAATTTAGAACATACCCAAATATACGTTGTCTTTGTTATTTTGTACGGAGAAAACTTTGTTATTATGTTGGATGTAATTTTTCAATATTTCTAGCATTTATGGAATTGCTAACCATTAAGTAAACAAAATAAACCGGAAAGACTCATATTTTCTTTGGTATGGGAAAGGTGTATCAATGTTTGTAATCAATTCTATTGGTTCTTAGTCCCTTATAATACGGTTTTACAGTTATTAAAAATTACCCAATAATATTTTTTGTTATGGTTCATTAGCTTGGGTATGCATCACGACAGCAGTGGAAATAACTGCCCTAAAGAAGGCTACATAATGTCCCCTTCGCGAGGTGTTAGTGGTGAAACACAGTGGTCATCTTGCAGTGCCGATGTGATGAGGAAACTACAGTAAGCCTTTTGGGCTCATTTGAATACACATCTATTACATTGATTTTGTTATTTCAGTCGAGCAAAATGTTTACATGATTCAGCTGCAGTTCCTCCTTCATCTTTAGACCATTCACATTTTCTAGACATCCCAGGGCAAATTTATACAGCAAAGAAGCAGTGTGAAGTGCTTCTACGAGATCGAGATGCAGTTGTCTCTCCAAACCAACAACTCTCCAGAATCTGCTACAGTATTGAATGTAAAACTCCTCATCGCAGCGGTTTTTATTTTGCTGGACCCGCCTTGGAGGGAACTGAATGTGGAAAAGGAAAAGTAAAATGTAATGTAATTTTTTGAGCACAATTTTTATTGCTTGTTTGATGTAGTACTGCTTTGGCGGAGAATGCGTTTCAAGGATGTTTCCCACACCTGTGCCTTCGATCCCTGGAGGTTGGGGATCATGGAAGCCTGAAACATGCAATTCAGGTTGTCTTGAGAAATCCAAAGGATTTCAGGGTCAGCGAAGATTGTGTAATAATCCTCCTCCTTTGAATACTGATAAAGGTTGTGAAGGATCAAGTTACAGTGTTGCACTTTGCAAAGATGAAAAGGTATTTCAGTCATTATTTACTTGCTATGTTGCGTTTGGCAACTCTATGATACCCATTCCATCCAGCTTTATCCCGCTCAGCACATTTCATACTATCCAATGGGTCTAGCATGCCCCATCGATGAAAAATCCCATGGCCCAACTGCAACTAAGATCCTGCAAATGCCCTGGAAAAGTGCAGTGCTCAGTATTCGAACCTAAGCGACTTTGGCAGCATAAATCCGAAGTAAAGTGCCTCAGCCACTAGTCTACCTCGGTCCCCTTACATACTATTTCAAAAATATATATCATTATTATACAAACGCTTTGGGGAGTTCCTTACTCTCACAATATTTTTAGTACACCTAAATACGTATTTTGGCATCTAAGTTGTCATCAAACTTCAAAAAATATGCCTTTAGCTATAAGATGGAACGGAATACCGACGGAATTTCTAAAATTTTTTTGAGAATGTGTACGTTGTAAGATCTGCTGTTCACAAATATTGTTAATTAAATTATTAATAATATACAGGGATAATCCATTGTAAGAAATGACATTTTTTGATGTACGGTATTTAGTTCAATACCTATATATTTTGATTTAAAATGAAAAGTACAGTACGATCTACGAAATAAAAAATAAAAGGTCGCCAATTTAATCCTTTTCAATTATTTCTTGTTGTATCCAGACTTAAAATAACCATGCATTCGCATATCGGCATATGCAAATGCATATTTTTACATTTTCTTCAATAAATGCGTATTTTGAAGGTTTTAAATTAATTTTTAAAATGTTTCTAATTGATGTTGCATATTTCGAAAAATTTCAAGCTGCATAACATGTAATTATTTTGAAAGTTTTAATTATTATCAAAGTAGAACAGCATGAATAACGCATCGGTTTATATTTTTGGTTGCGTATTGCTAAGTTTTATGAATAAGCACTTCTAAAGATTCATGCTGACCATTTACTAACAAATGAAGGGTACAGGGGAAGAACATTCTAAGGCACAAAAGCAAAGTTTCGAGATAATCGAATTTCAAATTGTACAAGTCCTTAACTTTTTTATTTGGAGAGGAAACAAAAAACACTAACTGTCAAAAGTTAGTAACAGATATATGTGTTAAATATCGATTTCTAAACAGTTGTTAAAAATTATTGGATATGTTATCTTTTTTTTTTCAAGTTTAACTACACATTTTGCACGGAAAAAAGATCCTAAGTTCACCTTGGTTTAATAACGAAATGCTCAGAATTTGTTTTTATCACTAATTATATAGAACGAAAAAGATTACAAGTATACAAGTGGGTAATAAAATAACATAAAATTAATATATTATTGCCACAGTGGTGCTGACCAACTTTTTATTCCGCATCTCTGTTTAAAGGCTGAAAAAAACAAAAACAAGATATAGTCAAAATGGAAATTGTGATCTTACAATTTTGGGTACCTGTGGATATCCTTCCATTGTGTCTTCTTCAGTTTGATTAGCACTTTGAAGGTTTTGGTAAAATAATCTGGCTTCAGCCCCACAGAAGCGGCTTAAGAACATAATATTGTCATATTTAGCTTTTGCTATTGGAATAGGGGCATTATAAAGTAACTTTGGACTCTCTTCTGGTACGCTCGTATTATTAGGTCTCTTCGTTATGGTATCCATTATAACATGAGATTCCCAAGAACCAGCATAAGAGTCCCTTAAAGATATAGTTCTTGAATAATTTTTTTCAAACAGAATTTGAGTTATCGGCCTTGTATGAAAAGGAGATTTCTTCTTGTAGTACCGCATCAAATGCTTGCCCCAGTCTTTAAATAAACTTCTGTCACATGCAATCACTGAAAATGGTGAAGGCTTAATACGTGATGATTGAACGTGTTCATTCCATTGTGAAGGCAGTTCAATTTGAACATTGGTTTTAATGAGACCCATATTTTTGTCGCATTCCATGTAACTATGTCCTCTAACAGGAAAGGTGACTTGGATAGTATCAAAACGCTGGACTTTGTGCACAAGATGATGTAGAAATCTAATCAATGTAAAATTTTTATTTTGCCCTGCACAAGAGTCACAAAATATATCTAGGTGGCGTACTTGGGGTGACAAGATGTTCTTGCAAAAATAATCGAGCATAGAAACCACATCATTTGCTCCTTTTTTTGCAACTGTTTGATCATATGTAAAAAAATAAGCCGCACCAGTGGACAAAACGTGGATATTAAACATGTAAAAGGATAGCTGGCGCTTGTAATAAACGTCATTGGTCGAAAGATTGGGCACAGGCAGATTCTTCATGAAATCCATGCAGATGGCTTCATAATTTTCGGTTGTTCTCGCTTTTTTCTTTGCTAAACGTTTTCTTACGTAAAAGATATTTGCTTTTTTCAAATGTACTTCGTTCAATATACTTAATCTACGCAATTCCTTATCTTTTTCAACTAAATCTTCTGCACTACAAGTTTCCTTCTCTTTTTGTAGGCATGTTGCTTTAGCTTTGTATTCGTCACACGAGGAACAGGTAGTAGGTAGGTAGTAGGTATCAGTTCGTGGATATCCGAATGAAATGTTATATTGTGTATTGAACACGTTTCTGTAAAATTGGTAGGAGACTGGATGTTCAGGGTATACTTCAGTATACATTCTGTGTAACTTTTTTATACTTAATTCTTCAGGTAAATATATAGTTTCCGAGAATCGTGCATGCTATAATGAGCCTTTCTGCCTTTCAAAGATTGTATGTGAGAGTGCACTTTTGCTACGGTTTCCCCTGACTTTTTATGTTTTCTATTTGAATGTTTGCCTCTCTGATCTATTGGGGACTTACCTGTACTAGTAAGCGATTGCTGAATGGTTTTGATAGTCTGAGAGCTGATGCCAAATATTGCTAATAGTGCTTGTCTACAGACAGGAATCTCGACTGCTCCCATTTCCTTTATCACCCTGACTTTATAGGAAAATGAATGATTACGCAAATTACTGACTGATTCATCTTTCCTAGGTCTTCGTCGCTGTATTGGGTGAATGGAAATAAGGCCCGATAAATATGCACTTTGGTTATTTTTTGATTCTAACAAATTGAAGTCTTTCAATAAAATGCTTCTTTCTCCTGCCGATATTTCTTCAAAACATCTGAAACGCTTGCAGCGACAATCGCTGCCAGATTCATGGGTTAGAACACGTAACTTTTTATTAACTTCCGCCAATCTTCCCATAACCTTTCTTTTGTTTGTGTTTTGTCCTGAAGATGAAAACGTCTCCATTTCGTCTTCCTCACTCATCTGTGTTACTTCCTGACTCGTCATTGGTGTGTGTACACTTTAATATACTCTACCACACTATTCACTTACTTAAAAATATTATAATTTCGTACTTATTAGTTCACAATAGACGTTATCGATCACAGTTGAGGCTAAAATGACAGCCACCAATGTGCTGCCTTCGGATGGATGGACTTATGATGTTTTTAACCGGTTTCGCATGGACTTAGGATGCTCTTTCACTGCACACCCAAAATTGTAACTCGATTTTTGTGGACTTACGATGATATTGCAGACGTTAGATTTTGCGCATGGGTAAAGTAATAGTTAAGCTACAAGATGGCGGTAAAATCCCAAAAAGAAAATTTTGTGACTTAAGAGGTTTTTCCCTGTACCCTTCAAATGCATATAACTTAGAAAAGATAACCGTCATCTGTTTTCTATTCCACATATGAATTGTGTTGACTATAATTTGAAATTTTATAAATTGAATCAATCATCACTGTTATCTTTAGTAGTCGCTCTCTTCTGGTTTTCAATCCGCAGATTGGTTTGTCGCAGTGCTACACTCTTTTCTACTCATGGATAGTCTCTTCAGTTCCCTGTAGGTATGACATTTCATGTCCTTGAGTATTTTACCATATACTGTAGTCTCGGTCTTCCCCTAGAGTTACGCCCCTCGATTCTTACTTCAACTATTGTTGTTGTCTTTATACTTTTCCATAGACTTTTTCCTTATTTTGCTCTTCTTTAGTTGTGGGTATCGAAAAAGGCAAAAATGTCATCTAGATACCTAATCCATACTCTAGCTAGGGCTTACTTATAATACCTATCATAGATCTGACAAATCAAGTGTTGCCCACCATATTTACAAGATGAGACATTGAATAACAATTAGTCATTAGGCAACTTTAAATTTCTAAAATTATTATGAGAACGTTACATTTTCAAGAACAGGGACATCATTTAAAGTCAGACAGTGGTCCAATACTTAATTCGGATTTAATTCATTTATTTGCTGGTTAACTAGCATTATATTTTCATTGTTGACTTGATGCAAAATATATCTTCATCATCATTTTACTTCACCCTAAGTCTAAGTTCAGAAGTTGCCACTGAAGCTGGCAACTTAATTGCCAAATAGCTACTTAAGTACACTCAATATTGTAATGGCTATTTAAGGTGTTTATATATTAGCGAATGATTTCTTGCAAGTATAAAAATATTTTTGAAAATTAATTCATATTTTTAGATATGTAGAAAATCCAAACGAAAATCGGCAGTTCAATATGCTTCAGAAAAATGCAAAGAATTTTCTACGTTACTTCCGCAGTTGGATCCTAAAGGAGCAGGGCTGCAAGCACCCCATGAAGAAGGTAATAATTTAAATACCTGTGTTTTATGTAATTCAATAATTATTAATTTTTAGTACGCGTCTGGATGGGTTGCTCTATATTTTGCAGAAGAAAAGATTCTGGCAGTTATTATACCCCAAGAGTGGAGTTAAACGACTTGGGTGTCTCCCCATATTTTCCTGATGGTAGTTGGTGTCATACCGATAAAACAGGTCAAAATTATTTCTGCCTGCAACACCACTGCTTGCCAGAAGTAAATACTTAAACTTTGATATTTTAGAAAGTTATTTATTTTTATTTGTTACAGAATTTTGAATTCAAAAAACCACACAGGAACCCTAAAAATTTATTGCATGAGATAGGGGAAGATATACCCATTTCTCAAAATGCATATCCACATGGGGAAGTTGACCTTGGTTTACAGCAGTATTTATCAATAGGACCCAATGGGAAGCCTTTGCAAACTGCTTTGAAGCCAGGAGAAGCTAGACCGCTCAGGGAGGAAGACTGGGAAACTAAGGATTATGTGGAACTTCCTGATGATAAACTGAATGAGATTTCTCCCAATAACGATGGTAGTTTTGGTTTTATGCTATAATGTATGAAGTTGTCTGCACGTTTTCGAGATTATTATTAAATAAATATTGCACAAATTATTGAAGTTTTAGTGAACATAGTTTAGCAATTGTCTTATTTTTTGATTCGAGTTTTAGAAAACAAAAATTTCTGGTTGCTAGGAACATTTATATATACACATATTTATTTATACAGCATATTCGGGAAATCCCACTCAATATAAATATACTTTTGCTACAACGGTGAGAATAATGTCAAAATATTGGTTTTTCTTTAATGACCAATATTGAAATAATAAAGTTAAAATTAATACTTAATTCTAAATTTGCAAAAATAGTTGTTAAGTGAACAATTTGAAAAAGGAATTTTGATTTAAAATTTTTTCTTTAATATTCTGTCTATGTAAAAATGTTACCTACCTGCTGGATAATTTTTCGTATTCCTTGCAATACGCTTGTTTAAATTTCGCGGGGATTAATCGCTGTTCAGCTTGTTCGGCTAACATTCTAATCTCGGATAAAATATCCTGGTTTTCGTTCATTTTGTAATTCACGAACACAAAGTTGAAACAAACTTCACAAATCAACAAATTTATAGTAAATATGCAAAGCAACGAAACAACAATTGCTAACCGTTTCTATACAGGGTGTCTCAGAAACAATGGGCCAGCGTTTAGTCATAGATTATTTAGGTTAAAATAAACCGATTAAACCTAATATACCTTAGGCCGAAAGTCCTTCCTTAAGAAGTTATAGGGCCTTAAAGTCCAATTTTTTATTTCTTCTTTTTATTGTAATTTCCACAAATCTAAAGATATTTCTTTCAAGTTTGGTACACATAGGTACTTACCATTATGTAGTAAAGAGGCAACAGCATTTTCATAAACCAGACTTAACTTTAAGAGGCACTTAACCTACCACTCAAATTTTATATTAGCTCTAACTTTGTTATTAGTGAAAAATTTTGCAGTTTTCGTTTATTTTCTGAAAGAGAATTAAAAAGTACATAAATAAGGTACTCTTAGTTCAAAACCGTAAAGGCAACCGTTTGCCTTAAAATGCTTGTGCAAGTTTTGAGTTGCCGCTAGGACGTGCAATTATCAGGTAGCCATGATCACAAAAACAATGGGTAGTGCTTGTTACTGCAGAAAAAAAAAACAATGCTAAGTCAATTAAATACTTTGCTGTAATAGAAATTTTATTTTTTGAGCGTAAACGCAAACCGTATCTCTCATTTCAGCATTGGAGAATTCGTTATGTCGCGGCATTTTCGTAAACACAAAACAAAAATTTAAAATAAAATTTCTATGACACCAAAGTATTTAACTGACTTAGCATTGCTTTTTTTTCTGTAGCAACAAGCACTACCCATTGTTTTTGTGATCATGGCTACCTGATGATTGCACGTCCTAACGGCAACTCAAAACTTGCACAAGCATTTTAAGGCAAACGGTTGCCTTTACGCGTTTGAACTAAGAGTACCTTATTTATGTACTTTTTAATTCTCTTTCAGAAAACTGCAAAATTTTCCACTAATAACAAAGTTAGAGCTAATATAAAATTTGAGTGGTAGGTTAAGTGCCTCTTAAAGTTAAGTCTGGTTTATGAAAATGCTGCTGCCACTTTACTATATAATGGTAAGTATGTGTACCAAATTTGAAAGAAATATCTTTAGATTTGTGGAAATTACAATATAAGGAAGAAATAAAAAATTGAACTTTAAGGCCCTATAACTTCTTAAGGAAGGACTTTCGTCCTAAGGTATATTAAGTTTAATCGGTTTATTTTAACCTAAAGAATATATGACTAAACGCTGGCCCATTGTTTCTGACACACCCTGTATAAACGATTAATGACATAATGACAAGATTACTTCGAAAACGGAATTTCAATTTCCTTTTTTTTTGTTATAATTTTCAGATTGTAGTGCAGGTATAATAAAAAATAGCGTATAGTACTCGTGTATAAGAGCCTTTAAAGCACTGCTCCGTTAGAAGGCACTCGGCTTAGCTTCGTGCTTCTAAACCCGTCGCGCGTGCTTTAAAGGCTTGCTTATACACTTGTATTATAATATACTATTTTATTATACCTGAATCATAATCTCTTTTTTTGAAACTAAAAAGCGTGCAAAAACGGGATTTTAAAACACTAGTGCTTTAAAGTTGCCTAGGTAACAAGAAATTCACTTGCTATCCAGATGGATACATATTCCTTGCAATAAGCTTGTATAGATTTCACGGGGATTAATCACTATTCAGCTTGTTCGGCTAACATTCTAATCTCGGATAAAATATCATCGTTTTCGTTAATTTTGTGATTCACGAACACAAAGTCTAAAGAAACTTCACAAATCAACAAATTTATAATAAATGTGCATAGCAACGAAACAACAATTGCTAACCGTAGCATGATGACATGATTATTCCTTTTCCTTTTTTTGTTATACACTTATAATTTTCAGATTGTAGTGCAGGTATAAGAAAAAATAACGTATAATACACGTGTATAAGAGCCTTTAAAGCACTGCTCCGTTAAAAGGCACTCGGCTTCGCTTCGTGCTTTTAAACCCGTCGCGCGTGCTTTAAAGGCTTGCTTATATACTTGTATTATAATATACTATTTTAGATTTTCTATGTATTAATTGGTATATTTAACTGAAGTGCCTCCATTTTATGTAAGAATAATTTTATGTTGCAAAATATAATTTTTGTTGTTATTGGAGTTACCCAACTTTAAATGTGTCCCTCCTACTCTTTAATTAAAAGTAATGTACATAACTTAAAATTTAATATTGAAGCCTGCATCCTAGCGATGATTCCATCAACTTTATCGTTGTTCATATTCTCTAATAGTAATTAACTTCTATATGAAATAGAGTGTGAATGTTTCTTTGAGAAATAAAAATAGCTGTAATTGTTACAGATTGTAATGGCTCTAAAAATTATACTACATTTTAATTATTTAAACACACGGCTTGTACAAAAGTAGATGTTGTAAAAGTATTCGATGTAATCAGTATTAGATGTGCTGCTGCATTTCGACAAATTTCGCTATTACATCGAATGTGTTCGGAAATGTCAAACTTGAAGTCGATACACAAAATACTTGCAGTTGGTGTCAGTGGTTAGGAAAGGGATGTAGTGTAAATTGTAAAGTAAAATTCGCGAACGTTTGAACACTAGTTAATATCTTTATAAATTAATTTTGGTAAGTTTTCTTTGTCTTTTATAGTTAATTATACATAACCTGTACATGTGCTAAACTGTTAAGAAAAAGAATCCTTGTTTTGCAAGTACTGCCGTGCTTTTCCAGATATGTATTTAATCGATAATGGGGTGGTTAACGTTAAGAAGGGCGGTATAGATTGTGTCGAAGCGGTGGTTCCTGAAATTGATAAACATACGTGATTTAGCAGGTGCTTGCTGCGTGATATTTTTTTTTATTGCTTTCCTAGACCGGTAGTCGCACAGGTGATTCAGTTACAATTGATCTTTGTCCCCGCTAATTGTGCTCTGTTAGCCTTTGTATCAGTGTGTCCTACGGTCAGATTTTGATGTTATCAATCGTTTTCCTATGACTACTTGTTTTTGGTTTAACTAGATGTAATGATTCACCTTTGTACATATAGCTGTGATTTTCTGGGTACTTTGAGGGGAAATTTTTTATTAATATTTATCAGCTCATGTGGCCAGACCCATGAAAGATTACTAACCAGTTAGTCGTCTGGGAATAGTTAAAGTTTTTCCTCTACCTAGTTTAGTCTGATGTAAGTATAACATTTTTTGTTTATTATCATGTGCAATGGTCGTCTTCATATGGCAGGACTAATGAATTAATACTAATTATCTTAACCATTTTATGTGTCTATACACACACATGTTTAGTATCTAGAATTGTTGCGTTTATAGCAGATTAAAGAGGTTTCTTTGGGGCTATAGTTTGAGGTTTGTCAGTGGGGTCTAAAAACGACCCACAAAAATTTTATAGATACAAACTAGATATTGTTTTAGTGGGTTTCCTTAGTTAAAAATTACCTATGTATTATTTTAATGGCTTTTCTTTGTTAAAAATTGCCGAATCTACCCTATTTAACAAAATTTTGATGTTTTATATTTACGAGTTTAGACGCTATTAGGAATTTTTAAATGTGAGGTACGTGGAAATTTTATGTATTGTGCAATCGTCGAATGATATCAATTCTTCATGGGGAAGCCTGGGGTCGTGGAACGTTATTGATTTTCTAATCATCCAATTATAAGTTGTATGTTTTTTATATATGTATGTAATTTTAAATTCTGTTTAAAGTCGCCGGAATACTCGCTGAATATTCGTAAATTATTTTTAAATATCTAATTTTGGATTAAGGCGACTCCAAAAATGTGTAACATCCAAAATTTACTAACTTACATACACAATTTTGGTGTATAAGAGATTTGTTAATTTTTTAATGGATCTACAGGATGGGCCAACATTGCAAGAATGTACATATTGCTGTTTAATAATGAAAATATGCCAATATATTGTTAAGCAGACCTATAAAGAATCATAATTATTTTTGTTTTTAGCTTGTAATGAGTCAAGATATTTGGTTCTAATTTACCTTAAAAATGTATTGGCCTTTAGCCTTCAAAACCGTGCGCACACTTGAAATACAACACAACGTACAATACAGGTGATCGCTATTCCCAAAATGCTTTATTACTGAGGTATCTTAAATGGACCACCTTGTATATTAGAAAAATCCAATACATTACATTTAATTTGAATTAAAATGAGTAATTTTATGAAACGAATTTCTAAATGTGTGACTGGAGAGCATTAAACATTATTCAAAATTTGGAAATTTGGAAACCCAAGTTGAAATAAAAGCCAAGGTATAAACTTATTGAGTTGGAAAATTTTTCCGAATGTTGAGGGTATGGTATAAAAAATTGTATTTCAGGTGTTTACGCAGTTTAGAAGACTAAGGGCCACTAAATATTTTCTGTAAATTAAAACTCATCTTCATTCATTATAAGAAGATGCAAGTGATTTCTTCGAATAAGCGTTGAAACCAGTAGTATCCAACTCATGGCCTGCGAATGTTTTTTTTATATACGTAGCTTGTGGAGAATATTAACCAAAGTTGCATTTTATTATTTTAAAACGCATTAACATTGGACGTTAAACCAGTGGCAATAAACGAACGTACACAGACTATCTGACGGAATTCGTCCCGAGCTGTAGTGCTTTTAATCGAAATCGTATGGCGACGGTCGATATGCAAATTGAAATAGATCATTAAATACTACATTTTGTTGAAATTAAAACATTTTAAAGTCTTAATAGGTATGAGCAGCAGTAGTCCAAGTTTTAGTTTTAGATGGGCATGTCTGTATGTATGGATTAGATTTTTTGTAGGTTAAAAGTTGCGTTGGCGGTTACCAATTTTTGTGAGCCACGGCGTACTGTTGAAAACTACTAAATGTGAAATTGGTAAGCCAATGGAGTGGTTTTTAATTTATTTTTTGTACTTTTTGCTGACTAGTATTTTTTTGGTGTTTGGTTTTAAAAACAAATAGTAGATTATCGCTGCTAAAATCTAGTAGACGTTGACAATATTGGAATTGTATTAAACCCTCGTATTTAATGACGCACATCGACTGTCGCAATGCTCCCTACATCAAAAGCGCTACAGCTCGGGATGCATGTCGTATTATAATCTGTATATGCAAGCAAATGTTTCCACGAATGATATCAAATACATATACAAAGAAATAGCACGGCAGATTAACATTCAGTATTTAAAATTGACATTACAAATATACTATAACATTTTGAACTACTGTCTAAATACAAGCCTTAATGATTGTTTAATAGATGTAGTTAATTTTGTTACAATAATAAAAAGTCCAAGTATATTAGTACATTCTATTTACTCAACAATAAACACTAAATAGCAGGGTATACTTTTTAAAAAGTAAATATTTAAGAAAATAATGTAATAAGTCATATTTTTATAATTTTGAATACATACAAAACAAATTTTGTTTTTTAGATACTATCAACTTCAACTCCGTCATTCATGATAGCTATATATTAGATAATTTAAACAAATAGACGTTACTGGCCGTTTCACTGAAATTACAGAAATTGCAATTATAAAAATAGGGCCTTCATGTTAATCCTTTACCATGCAAATAAAACCCGAATCGTATTTATACTACAATTAAAGCTTTACATAGAGAAAATAAAATGATTTTTTTAGCTGAATCATCTTGTTGATCAATAACTGCCTGTGCTTTCTGGCTTTAAGCAGTGTCTTTGTTGCAAAATCATCCCACATAACTGTTTTCAGACTATTGGTCAGTCTGGTTCAACTTATCTAATCTGTAATTGCTCATTGATAAAATTTAAAATATGTGCTAGAAGTCTACTAACGTCAATGGCTAGGAAAAAACAAATAGCAATATACTGAAAAAGTCACTTTGACCATGATGATGATACGCTAATAATTATTAGTCTATGCTTGGACGAAGAGTCGAAGATTATACTATTTTCATCTATATATCAGTTCTATGTGTTTTAACGCGACAGCTCTATTTTGATAACGCCTGTGACCTTGTGAGGTTTTATATTTAGTAATTTAACAGAGGCTAGGCCAGCTTAAAATTCATTGCTGGATAGATTTGATAATTAGAATTTCCTTGAATTGACTTTACGACCTTGACATCCTTAATGTTAGTGTTGCATTGTATGGATTTAAATAGTAATTTGGGATTTTAATTATGCTCTATAATCGTATGTAAAGTTTAAAACCGTTTGCAGTATGTTATAATTTGTTTTGCATATCTTGGGCATATTGCGGGTTTTAATAAGGTAAAAGGTAACTGATTTTCCTTTAAATGGCGCATATTTTTCAATTAATCAATACGCAGTTCTTTATTTCTTTTTAAATCCTGGAATACAGGAAAACGTATGAAATAAAACATATCTAAAAAAAAACTATACCGTAACAAAGAAATTCCATGTTATTACCAAATTACTTACTCTCCTTCAGATTTGATTATTTTAATACTGCCTACTACGGAAATTGAATTTGAAAAGTGGGAAAGAGGGCTTTATTTATCCTGTATTAATTTTCGTCGTTATGGAAACAAATAGTAGGTTGTAAATTGAGTTGCCTACATTTAGGCGCTTCTTAGAGAATCTTTGAGAAGCTCCATCCCTGAAAGGAAACACGTTTGACTATACATTTATTAACAAAAAATGTTTGTTTTCATGTATACTTTAAGCCCTAGAAGTTTCTCCCTGCAATTCATTAACACCCTGTATATTTTGGGATACTCTTTCAAAAATGCCAGGCGTTGTTTGGAGTTTTTGCGTTGCAGCCAGAATACGTGCTAGCATATGTTCTTCAAACTCGATGGGCGTCTCGTAAACCAGACTCTTCATAGGATCCTATAAAAAATCTAGAGGAGTTTATGTCGTGAGAGCGTGGCGGCCACGCTACTGCCCCTCCCCACCCCCCACCCGTGGCAATACACCATCTATTGTCACAAAAAACACAGTAACATGTGAGTATTACTGATAAATATTTTCTTAACATTCATGGAGATAAGTTAACTTGAAGATATATCATTATTGCCTTATAATCCCTGGTTAACACTTAACGAAGTTGTAAACACAGGTAAAATAACAAATCCGGTTTTAGGAATTTCATTTGAAAGTTTAATATTTTCAAATGTTTATTTTATGTAGGTATATATATTTATTTACCTTTATAATAATAAAATTACAACGTAGAATTATAATTACAATAAAACATAAAATACACTATTTTTCTGGTGTATCTATTTTACACTGACTGGAATTGTCTGCCCAACTTTTCTGCACAATATCGTGGGAGTCGTACCAAGTTTAGCCTAAGTAACATACATTTCTATTTTCTTGGCGATATGTGTTGATGTTTTTGGAGACACTCGCGGGGCCATGATTGTAATGTGTTTGATTCCATAATAACTTGACGCTTGTTTATAGTTTTATGTTTAAATCTCATAAGTTTAATAATTGCTAACAATGTACTTTCGGAACACTTTGCCGCAGTATAATTGTAATTCAATTTTTGATTTAACAATTTTACCGTAAGCAATCAGTTTTCCCGATACATTTGATATATGTATTTGTCTACAAAATAAATGTTCGCTATGAGTCCACAGTGTTCACATTTTTAAATAAAGTATTAATAAATATCTACATCTAAATGCATCAACAAGTGATTTACGCTGTTTACTTCTTAAGTTTAAAAATTATGTCATTGAGGTAGACAATAAGGCAACGATCTAATCTGATTTCTTAAAAGCAATTTATTACTTACGCAAGCTTACTAAGGAAGCAAATTTTAATACATAGTTTACTAAGTTTAACATAAATAAGAATAGTTCAACGAAACAGGGTAATTTTAAATAATGAATAAAAAAACAGAGACGTTAAGCTTCTTGCTTAAGTCACAACCAATAGGTAACCCCAGCCTCTTCGCAATATGTAATTTTACTTCAGCCATGTTACATACAAGTAGCTTGTAAATCCTTTTCAAACCGGACATCGGTATAATTTGAAGGAGACTATAACTACTATTATAAGAACATGTAGCTGGAAAACGGTTTGTTTCCGGATATGAGTTTCTTATCAAAAGCTGGTCTATTATGAATTTCCTATATACCCTATAAATTTGTAACACATATTCATTAACACCCTGCATATCCTATTTCTTTAATATTTAAAAATGTATGGACTTTATGGAAAGAAATGGATTTTTATTTTATGATATTAATAATGCAGTTTACATTACATTACGTACATATTGATTGCCAGTTTCCTTAAAACAATTACTATATCTAAATATTTTTAAAAATACTACCGTTCCATCGAAACAAAATAAAATAGATCATGACAGACTTCTTAAAGTTGGTATTGCTGTTTGTTAATCTATCGGTAATTTACTCTTTTTGTAATAGAACAATAAAACAAACATCTACAAGCGCTTTGTTATTACTTTTCTTAACAAATCGCATAGTTAAGTATAGTTTTTTTCAACTACAACCTAGCAATCCTGTTATCACCATTCAGGTGCCCTATTGTCCATTTGGACTAACGGAAGGAAGAAGAAGAAGATGTAAATGTAGAAAACAATTAGAAACAAAAAATCGTATTTTTCAAATTTCAAATCCGATTCAAGGAGTTTAAAATTATGTAGCTGTTCCCAATATTTCAAAAAATGTAAATACATTTTGCCGCATTCTCAACACAAGTTCAATATTCTATTTGTAGAATCCCTACAATTTATTAATGTCGTTTACAAGAATGCTTTAAAAACGTTATTTTAACTTAAATGTAGCAACGATGAGCCTATGACCCGTTTATTTTGCACGGCATTTATAAGAGGAACATGTTTTCTAAAAATACCAGAGCTGTGAAGTAAAGGAATTCAGAGTAAGTTACCTTCTGAAACTTGTTTTCATGTTTTCTTGTTTTCCTGTTAAATGGAGGTAATGTCGAGCCAACATTTTTTTGGAAATGTTTGTGTCTACTAATATCAATTCAGTACTTCGTACTTAGAAGTTGGAACATACTTATTATCTATCGAAACACAAACATCATACCTCCTCGTTTTTAAGAAATCTTCATAAACTTTCTGAGAAATATAAACAATTATATATTGTTTGCAATAACAAATTGTTATAAACTTCCTTTTTGATTATAATGCGACGTTTTCAGCGTAATTTACTGTAATTTGCTATGCTATTTTTTAATGTTTCTCATTGCTCTACCTGTAATTTTATTGTTATATAGTGTATTAGTTTGTGTTCTATTTCCTATTTCAAGTTAAATTTCTCTTGGGGCCTATTCGATTCTTTGTCAGTTTTTTTATAGTTGTATTGCACTTTCTCTTTCTTGCTCAAAGAATGCCTTTCTACGGTCTTTAACTAAGATTGTTTAATTGCATGTACATGTATTTCCTTAATTCCTGAACTCTGCATAAGTTTTTTTCCTGCTATTACCTATAGATAAATACACAGTTTCTATCGCGTTTTACTTACTCTTGTTATCTTGAAATGAAAGGACCAATTTTTGAAAAGTGAAGTAATTAATAATGAGGAATAAACTGTGGAATAAATTTCTTCCATTTTTTTGTATTAAATAATCCTACGTAAAATATTTCTTTTTAATGGAAATACGGGTTTTAGAGCATCGTCATAGAAGGAATTCTTCATTATTATCGACATTTAATTATCTACTGACATATTCATATCTACCTATGGAAGAAAAATAGTTTAACTACTACCTACATCAGTACTAGAATTAAAACTTTTAAATATCTACTTCATTCGTATACGAAGAACGTTTAAAAGATTAACTTTTTATTAACAACAAATCAAATTTCATTTCAATACATCTCTTCTATTGTTTCCCCGTAAAAGTAACAAATTCCACAAAAGATTACTT
>JABXWE010011331.1:0-45071 GCA_014611495.1 Limonius californicus | reverse complement strand
ATTATTCTAAAATAATTGGAAGGTTTGAAGTAAAAGTATTACAATAAAATATTAAAATATGACTGAGAATCTTAACGAACGAAGCGACAGTGATTTAGAAGTGGAATACTCCGCCTGAGCTTCGAGAGGCAGCGGCTAGTGCGAGCCGTGATTTTTTGATAATTTTCATTATCTTTATTAACCTAGGTAAATAATGAATTATTATTATTTACCTAGGTTAATAATGAACTACTTCTCATTACACAAATGAGGTAAACAATAAGGTTTTCTCATGTTAGTAGTAAAAAAACAATGTTACTATGTCAGAGGCACGACGTGGTTAGTACGTCATTTATTATTCATTCGGTAAACATCTGAATTGTCAAATGTGACGGATTATACGCAGTTTTAAAGGTTATTTCGTTTCATTTTTGTCTGAAATTTATTTTATATATCATTAAAATTTTAAAATTATACATATTTATTCAAGTATAATTTAACAGAAACCTGTAATTATAATATTATTGCTCTTCAAGTTCAAATATTTGAAATGTTGTTCATTTTGTAGGTACTTACAAATATTTCTGTCTTTAAGCAATAAATTCGTTTGGGAAATAACTTAAACCTCACGCATTGCTTCCATTTATGACACTCATCAACTTTTTATTTACTTACAGCTTTTACTAAAAGTATTAGGCTATTAAGAAAGGCGGTTAGTACTTTAATAACGACTTAGAAGCTTCAGGTGATTAGTAAATGAATTACACTAAATGTTACTAAAACAGAAATGTTTTACTAATTAATTTAATTGCAAGAACATCAATATCTTGTTTAGAGCTTCAGATCTTTGGAGCGGTCGGGAGTATAATTTAAGTTTTACTTATTTCTATTATTACCCTGTGGGTATCTAGGATGAATTAATTCCAATCGTTTTATTTTATTATCTTAAATGTACTAAAAAAGTGATTATAGTATTTCTCGGACTCTACCGGTATTGCAAGCGCGCAGTTCAAGCTTAGAATGAGCTCCATTCACATTTAAGTAACCTTACTTGTGCATAGTCCGCGGCCAGTGGTTCAGTTAGGTTGGTCAAGCTGTAAAATCACATTGGCTTTAGGAACTGTGATGCACTTGCCTTGCAAGCTTTTGTTATTATTTCAACATATGGTGAGGTTCTAGCAACTGTAGAAAAATTAGCGAAAATGGAGAGACTTACAATAAATACAGAATAATTACAGGAAAAACGTAGGAATTGTTGGAACTATCATTGAATTCTGGGGAATGTCGAAGAATTCAATAACGAATAAATAAATATTTAATAAGATATTCAATAATTCAAATAATCCATTATAAAATTATGATTTTTAGAGGAGTTTCATTCGCATTAACAATGACTGAGAAAATAGTTTCTCAAAACAGATTCTATTTAAATTCTGCAAGGTAATAGAGGCTACGGAGGTCCAAAAACATATTTTTGCCCATTATCGGAGTTCGCCTTCGAGGACTTTTATTTAGTACGGGCTCATACGAGAGCAACCTTTTAAGTTTTTCCAAAAACCAGGAAAGAAATTTTTTTTTTTGGAATTTTTGCTTTTCAAAATATTCGTCTTTAAGATTTATGTATCAAGAGATCAAAAAAAAGCTGATCCCCAGCGGGCTGTGGAATGAAAAGTCACGTCTTTTCTAGACTAAAGCAATGTTTATAACGTCAATTCCAGGTTAGGTTGGGTTAGCTGGAATTAAATAATAATGAAACGTCATTTTTAGGAGCAGAAATCTTTTATTGAGCAACAGTAAAAGAAATGAATAAACCTTAACTAATGTAATGATCAGAACAAATGTTGAAAATGTCTACCTTCTTAATCCAAACATTTCTGAACTCGTCTTCTCATACCTTCAAAAACATTTTGTAATAGTTGAGGTGAGTTGTTAATCTCTTGACAGTTTTCTTCAATTCTAAGTTTCAGTTCGTTTAAATCATTAACTGGAATTTTAAACATGGTGTTTTTCAAATAGGGCCATAGAAAAAAGTCCAAAACAGTAATATCACAAAAGCGAGGGGGGTAAAGTGTTGCAGTATTCCCACTAATGATTCGGTCATCAACATATTCGCGTAAAAAATTAATTGTATCTGCAGCTGCATGAGCTGTTGGGCCATCCTGTTGCAGAAAACAATCATCGTGAATTTCATTTAAGAAAGGTTGCAATAATTCCTTCCTGTACCTTGCTGCAGTTAGCGTGCCTTCGAAAAATATTGGCCCAACTAACCTACGACGACTCATTCCAACCCTTTAATTGTAACGTATGGATTCTCGCTACTATAAATCCGCATATTCTGTGAATTGACATACCCATTAAGGTAAAACCAGACTTCGTCGGTAAAAAAGGTTAAATTTAACTGGTCATCATTGAGATTATCCAAAAAACAACGACAAAACTGAACTCTGTTTGGATAATCCTGTTCTAAAAGCTCCTGAACGGAAATAAATCGGTAAGAATATAGATGCAAAGCTTGTCTCAATATTCTGTGGCATGTACCGTAACTTAAATCAATTTGCTGGCATAAATGTCTAATTGGTGTTTTTGGAGCCTCGTCAATTCGTTGTCTTACAGTTTCTTCTTTGGCCTACCAGACCCTTCTTTCCTTCCAACACTTCCAGGTTCTCGAAAATTGCTGACTAAATTCTTAACCAAAGCATAAAATTTTCGCTATGTAATAATTTCATTGGGATACCTCTCTCGGAATTCCACAAGACAAGGACGAATCGAATAGGTCCATTCTCCGTCAACTTGAAAGCCGTTCCGAAAGTAAGATTCAATAATGAATGCTCTTTAAAATGTATTAAAAATCATTTTAACAATTTTTCAAATTCGTATAAAAAAAATAACTAATTTATCTGACATCATAAACATTCCTTAAGTCTAGTAAAGACGTGACTTTTCATTCCACAGCCCGCTGAGGATTAGTTTTTTTTGTTCTCTTGATACTTTTGCATGCGTTCAAACCAATTGTGGAAATATTTTTCCACTCTGTAGTTGGTATCCAAAAACATGGTTTTTGAAGGCTTCAGCAGCTTCTTGAGGTGAAGAAAACACAATGAAGTCGTTAAGCGATAAATCAGGTGAATACGGGCAATGAAACATTAATTCGATGTTTTTCTCCTTCAAATAGTGAGAGCCGGCGTTGTCGTGATGAACGTTTTCGGTTGTTTTTCTTGATTTCGTCGATGACTTCTGGCTAACAAATTGTTGTATACCATTCAGCCTTAACTGTTCTTCTATCCTCTAAAAAAATGGTTGCGACATGTCCAGTACAACCGAAGAAACAAGCGATCATTTTCTTGGAAGTGATTCGGGAACGAACAATTTTGGTGGGATTCGGTTCGTCTTGGAACACCCAAACAGTGGATTGTTGCTTAGTTTCCGGTTCATACGAATATATCCAAGTTTCGTCACCTGTTACAATGTTCTATATGGATTTAGCAGTTCCTCGGTCGAAGTTTTTGAGCATTTTCTTACACCAATTAACACGGGCCTTTTTTCGAGCTTCGGTCAAATTATGCGCAAGCCATCGGGAACAGATCTTTTTCACAGCTAAATGTTCATGCAAAACGAAGGTACTCCAGTCTTCGATACGCCTAAGGATGCCTCTACCACACTGTAAGTCACATACCGATCTTCTTCAATCATGTTGCGCACAGAATCGATGTTTTTTTGGAATAACAACCGATTTTGGTTTAGCTTCACGAAATTCATCACTGACGGACGCACTGCCACGACGAAATTCTGCGAACCAATTGTAAACAGTCTTTTCTGATCGTGCTTCATTACCAAAAATTGAACGAAGCGATTCTATGCATTGTTGTTGGGTTAGGCCTTTACTAAAATCGAAAAAAATCATCCAACAGAAACCTTCGCGTGGAATTTCCATTTTCTCACACAATTCCTTTTTTTAAGCTCACTGTAAACAAATTACTCTGTCAATTTCTAAGCTATCGCTGTTTTCACAATAACAAAGGTCAAATTTCACGAATATAGTAATGACCCATCTCAATAGCGCCACCTAGTGGTTGTTTGTAAAAACTTAAAAGGCTGCCCTCGTATTCGTGAAAATAACGCGATCATAAATTTTGAAGCGTTGTACATGTTGTCATGTTTATTCCCATCTCATCGGGTAGGTCTTACTCTCTTCAATTTCAACTGAATCAGAATCCTATGTTTATAAAATATTTTAAAAACCTTCAAATTTGCAATTGGGACAATCAAAATGTTTGAAAAGGATGTATAGAAATTTTGCTGAAGTAGTGTGCAAGTACAGTGATCTGAGAAACGTAAACGTATTATTGTAAACATGAAAATATATTTGAACCGTGAACATTTTTCCCAATATTGTCTATTTCCTAGTAATGACCGTATGCATTTTTGATAAGCGGAAATTATTCCGATATTAATGGATCAATAAAATTAGATGTCGTGTAAAGTGCACTGTTATTCTAGATATCTAATCTGTGGAAGACTGCGGTTCGGCCGTATTTCTGGGGGTGCTGGGCGGATTCCCCAGCGTTGCTGTTAATGCTTAGCAAAATAAAAAGTTCGAAAAATATTTCGGGGTAGTTTTCAGTGCCCCCATTCGATATTTACGCTGAATAGTTGCAAGATCGCGTTTCAGTCTCGGAAGGTCATTCTATTCAAACATTTATGGTGACATTGCGGGAATATTGTTGTCCATCGCGACATTAATTTTATATTACAAAAATATCGGTTAAGTAATTATTGTTTCGTGCGCATTCGAAGTCACGGGAAGATTTGGCGCAAACTCGCCAGACAGAACGGCGTTTACAAAGGTTAGAAAACGGGTAGCCGGTAGCCAGGAAGGTATATTATTTTGAACGGAGCGTATTCCTCACTGAAACAAATCATTCGAAGGACGGGTCTTTCAAATTTGGTAGACTGTAATAATGCCGTGCGTGTCGAGCAATTTCTGCTACAAATACAAAGCCGAGGGTGGTGATACAGAAATCGCGGGTGACCTTTGACATTTTCATATTTTTGTGGACTGGAATGGGTATAGTAATTGGATCATGCGTTCCTGAAGAAGAAGCTGATACCAATCAACGATTTCATCGCGTTGTTTATGGTAACTACCATCTGCGTTCCTGCAAACTAACTTGCGTTTATATTTTTTTAGTGTAATTAAATTGCAATTAGGACAACTGGCCCAGTCATAATTCGTCAAGATTTTATCAGCGTCGTTTAGATCATATCAAAGTTATTTAGTTAATTTCAACCTGCTTTTTAATATATAAAAAATTAATTATGTTAGAAAAGTTATAAACTAGTGAATAGTTTCAAAAATTAAATTATACTGGGCCAGTCATTACAAAGATGGAAATCCTATTCGTATAATGAAAAATATGTTGCTAAAAATAATGGCACTCATCAATAAAATAGTTGAAATGTTACAGGGTGTTCTTGGAACATGTGCAATAAATTTAACAACGTTAAAGCTGTGGTTTGGCCCATTTAATGTATGTCAGACCTTGATAACTCAAACCTTATATTTAAATATTTCTTTTTAGAATTATCTAATGAGGATCTTCCTCGTTTTCATTTATCCAACACGCTCGTTTTCACTTTGAAACAAATATGGTTCATGGTGGCATGTTATTTTCGAAATGTGTCTCAAAGAAACGCTAATGGATGTGAACTAAGAAAAGAAGAATGAACAAGAAAGAATAAAACCAACCGCTGGTCTGTTAGTAAGCGTTTTTTTTCAAAAATAAATTATTTTAGAATATAACGTTTCTAAAATGATTTAGAAGCTATGACATATTCTTAATGAATTGCACGCTAACTTAATATTGTAAAATATTAAACCCATACGTGTCTCAATATCTATGACCACGATGACAACGTTTTACTTTCTAAGCAAGCTCATCCTAGAGAATTATACAGTACTGATAAAACGGAAGACAGCAATTTACATTCCGTTTCATAATAAAACATAACTGATTAAAACATTTCCCTACTGATTTCTAAACACCACTCACAAACGTTGTAGGTGCGAACTCTTGGTTGTAGGGCTGAACGTGCTAAACATGATAAGGTATAGGTCCTGTTGTGATATTTGCCATCTACTGCAAAAGAACTTCCAAAGGTTCCACATATAGTAAACATACCCGTTAATGTAAATGAAGCGTACCCAAATACTGTTCCAGTAGATGTGAAGTGTCTTATAAGAAGAAATGAGAAACAATTAAGTGTATGGAGCTAATGTTGAATAAACAGGGATCCAAATTTTCACAAAATCACAACGGAGTTCAGTTTTAAGATAGTTAGTTCATCAATTTTAATTTCTAAAAATCGGAGGCTTCATTCATGGGTAATAATGCATAATGCAAGTAAATTTTATAAAAATTTTTAAATGGTATCTGGGACGTATTTTGTTCGTTAATAGATAAAGAGAAAACAGTACTACAGCACTTTCGGTCATCTACTACTATATAAAATTTGGCCAAAATCCATTGAACTGTTTGCGAATATTTTTTTTTATTTTCAATCATATTGGAAAAATGCCATTTTTAGAGGTTATTCAATTTTTGCAGTGCTTGCGTAGCCTAACTGCGTTATGGGGGTGGTAAAGTAATCGTACGAGTTACGTATTAAAAAGAAACTTCGAAAATTACAGATAAAACATAGTTATGTTCTATTTTTTCTACCTTTGTATTTTGTTTTCTCATTCACACGACTCCCGTCCCCCCGAAATCGCTTTTGTATTACTTCAAGGAGGTGCGGGCGTCCCTTACACACTAACCTTTCGTGCAACATGCACCCAAAACGTAACTAAGTGAAATGCGGTCGCCTCAGCCGGATTCGACTCCGCGGCCGATTGACCCTATTTCACTGTGATCTCGACCTCGACCTCGAATTCGCACTGCCCCATTTAGGTCCCTGATAAACCCCTTATCACCACGCTATTTAGAACCGTTAAATATATGTTTTGGCAACCAAGTTACTATGTTCAGTTGCTTTAGATAGTCCAAGTTCGTCAATTCCTATTGAAGCTGGCAACTTAGTTGCCGAAACACGTATTTCGGTGTTCTTAATATCGTGTTGGTAAGGGGTTTCCCAAAGTTTTATACATATAATACATACACTTGAACCACCGTCTCCATTCAATCATACATACACGTATCCAATATCCAATTAGGTTGTTGGTTGATTATTATATTTTCAAGTCTCTGAGATTCACGTTGTTGTTTTAAATCGGCATTGAAGGTAAATGCTATGCAGTGCTGAGTTTAATATTTTTATTACACGCATCGTATTTAAATGTAATTACGATCAGGTCTTTGTTTACGTTAATAGAAAGTAGTTAGCTGCTGCCAACCAGCCTGCCTACTGTTAACTTACGACAGAGAAAGAGATCCGGTACCACATGTGCTTGAAAATAGAAACAAAAAAAAAATGCAAACAAAAGTTATTGCTCGTGGACGAAAACAGTCCGAAGAACAAATTGATAACATCATTTATAGAGTATTCCGCAAATAAGTTTTAACCAGTATTAAGACAGTAAAAGAAAATCCTCCCATGTTAAATTTTAAAATTACTACAATTTTAATACCTACAATAACTACGTTCTTTTGAACGATATTTTAAATCTATGTGCAACAGTATTTCACAATTTAAATTTTATTGCCAGTTTCCTATTGTGCTTTATAAGTTTACCTCTGCAAATTAAACAGCTGTAGAAAGAAAAACCTGTTTTTTGTAACAGTCAAAAATCTTTAGATTTCCTATCATGGCGGTGGTAAAGTAACCGAACGAGTTGCGTATTAAAAGGAAACTTCGAAAATTACAAATAAAACATAGTTGTGATCTAGTTTTTGTACCTTCGTATCTTTTTTTTCTCAATCACGCTATCCCCCTCCCTCGAACCGCTTTCGCATTACTTCATAGGGTACGGGCGTCCCTTACACACTAGCCATTCATGCAACATGCCCTCTAAACTTAACTAAATGAAATACTGTCATCGCCTCAGCCGGGGTATGATCCCGCAGCCAACCGAACCGCATTTCACTTTGACTTCGACTTACAGCGCTTGTTTGCACTGCCCCATCGAGGTCGCTATACCTTCGTATTTGCAGTTTTCAAACAAGTACAAACAACATTTTCAGAATTTTTTTGCGGTTGTTTTTCATTCACTTTTCATGTTAATCAAGTGCACCCATAGTTGTACTATTCGAAGTGAACTATAGCCATTTAGCTCTTCTAATGTTTGTTCAGAATGAGATCGGATCAGGTAGAGGTGCGTTAAAATATGTTTCCGTGAAGACATGTCGTTGCTACCGTGTATTAACATTACACTGGTTATAACAAAACATACTGTGAACACACAAAATAATTTATTGTAAGAGATGCTAGAATGTCCACTTTCTTCAAATCTTACGAAATACTGTTCTATACGAATACAACAGCATGCTCTCCTAAAACTTTCTGTTATTAATTTGTACAGAAAGATGTATTTGTTGAGAAAAAAACTCAAATCTAGGCTTTAGGATCATTTCACCTTATTTCCCTAGCAGCATTCGTAATGTTCACAATATCTTCCAGTGCTCGCCTACCAACCTTTTTTCTAGCAATGCTTTCCTTTGCACAAAACAATTTTACAAGCGGATTTAGGATTTTTTGAATAGTTTATTATAACATGTGATCAAAAAGTGTTAGGTATAAATTTTTTTTGCATGACAGATTGAAATAAAAACAAATTCCAATTTAAACAACTGTCAAATTAAAATAATGTATGCATCTGTCAAAATTTGTTTAATCTGTTTGTTGTAATTTGTTTATTGTTGTTGGATAATAAGGTGTTTATTTTAATTTTATTTGAAAACGGTTTTTACTTTAGAGCTAAAATCGTTTATTTCTCGACTGATCAAACAATGAATGGCGAGTGGATCTACTCCATTCCAGATTGTTCTGCAGGATTTCAAGAACGAATTCCAGAAGGTGTGTTCCAATGTCAAGAATGTTATAGAATTAAGAAACCTAGTCGGTAACGTTATTTCGTGCAACCGGTGGTATTGCCAGGAATGTAGAACAAATAATACCTCCGTGTCGTATCAAAACTTTCTTCTCGGACGAGATCTGGTTCCAACTATCTGGATACGTCAATTCTCCCCATATTTTTAGTGAAACTTCACTACATTCACAGAAAGTTGGAGTTTGGATAGGCCTTTAGTAGAACCAGTTTTTAAAAGGTACACTGACAGCAGCCAGGTATCGAGAAAGGATTCTGCTCCCATTCATAAATCAGTTGCACGATGACGAGTTGTGGTATGGTTATTAGATACAGGATGGTGCAGCGGCCCATGCAGCGCGAAATACTTTAAACCTCCTTAGTGATTTTTCTGTAGATTGATTAGATGAGTAATTAGCAGAAATACTCTAGTTTTTTTTATGGCCCCACCTGAAAAATTTAATTTTCAAAACTCCAAGTCACGATTTCGATACACTTACGGACAAACAATTCTCTCCAGATTTTACAAAATGTTAGCAATGGTGTAAGAATAAGTGTCCGAAGTTGTCTTTAGGAAGATGGAGGCCACCTTATAAACCTGAAATACTCTTAAAATACTTACGTAAATGTCTTTGTGTTTATTGCGACAAGATACGATTTGAGGTTAAATTCTGTTGCCATCTGCACACTATTTTGCAGAAAAACAAACCAATAACGATGAAATCACAAGAAATAATAATTACACTTCGCAACAAAATTAAGGGATAATACAATATTTTATAGACTTATTTATAATTTTGATATTAAACCTCATTGAAATTATAAAACGATCTTTTTGGTACTTATTTTTAAACGTTTGATTCCAATATTACGGAAAACGAGTAATCTGCCAATAAAAATAAATAATAATGCAAATCAGGATGTCCGAAAAATAACAGTTTTAGTAAACAAATGAACAGTTTTTACTTAAAATGGATGCTATCCGTCACCGTAACTTCTTAGCTTACGAAAATGTAGTGAAACTGGTGACACTTATTGAAGAAGGTCATACGCAACAAGAAGTGGCAAGAAGACTTGGAGTTTCGCAGTCAGTGGTTAGCCGAGCTTGGTGTAGATACCAGAATAACGGTAATTATCATAGAAGGGTAGGTCAAGGTAGAAGGAGAAAAACTACGGTACCTACTAGAAGATCGTTTATTGCGAATAACTGCTAAAAGACAACGGTTTTGTACTGCTAGACATTTAAAAACTGAGTTAGTGCTTGCAACAGGCACAATTGTAAGTGTACAAACTGTAAGAAGGAGGCTATGCGAAGCAAATCTGAAACCTCATCGACCGGCTACTGGACCTGTTCTCACAGCAGCACACAAAAGAGCTCGACTACACTTTGCTAGGCAGTATGCCAACTGGACAATCGAAAATTGGATGCACGTGCTGTTCACAGATGAGAGCAGATTTTGTCTCTAAGCCAATGACCGACGTGAGAGAGTATGGAGGGCACCAGGTGAACGATTTCTTCCGAGCAACATCAGAGAAATAGAGCGTTTTGGTGGCGGGTCCCTTATGGTATGGGGAGGTATAAGTTTCGCGAATCGCACGAACCTTGTGGTCCTTAATAGAGATTCTATGACTGCAGCAAGGTATAGAGATAATGTTGTTATACCAATTATAGAACCTTTTGCTGTGCAACACGGACCTGGCTTTATTTTAATGCAGGACAATGCTCGACCTCATATAGTGCGAATTGTGACTGATGAGTTAGCAGCTGCCAATATTAATGTTCTGGAATGGCCAGCGCGTAGCCCGGATCTGAATCCCATAGAATATCTATGGGATCACCTAAAACGACAAATCCGAGCGCTACAAGTTCCTCCCAGAACACTAGATGAGTTGTCTGCTAGATTAGTAGAAATTTGGGCAACAACTGCACATGACGTTATTGGCAGGTTAATTGAAAGTATGTCTTCGCGAATAAGAGCTTGCATACAAGCCAGAGGTGGTCACACCCGATATTAATTTGGTTTGAATTGACATTTTGTGGTGTAATTTGAAATTCATTTAGTTTCTTCGTGAATTGTAAAACTGTAGCTGTTATTATTGAATATAAATATTGAACTAATAACAAAACATTTATTTTTTGCTATTGCAACTGCAGTGGGAAAAGTAGTTTACAAAAATTCCAGATCTTTTGTAATATCCCTTAATTTTGTTGCGAAGTGTATTTCCCGCTAATATAATGTTTTAATATTAGTTGTCGACCGATTGAGAAATCTACTTTGCATATAAAACTGAGACTCAGAACAAAATTCACGTTCGGCTGCTTAATCCCCGTATTTGGACACTGGTTGTAGTCAAGCAACACAGGGTGTTGATACCATGAACGCTTTTTTTGTTTTCCCTGCGTATCATTTCTCTCTCTGGCTTTCCTTACGTGTTCCATATAATTATTTGTATGCAAAAAATATTGAATTAATTAGATTTTATAATTAAAAAACAACACGGCACGATACTAGCAATAACAAGTAGTTAATGACTCCAACATCTTGACAAAAATTAGTGAAACAATTCTTAAAAGCCGTTCAGAAACTGAGTGACGTGAGAGTACCAACAACTGTATGTACACGAAATTAGACTTATCAAATATCATTTTTGACTGACATTTGAGGTTGTTATCGGAATCTATACACGAGCTGCCTTATCTTTTTTAATTTTTCTCCACAACAGCAAAAACGGAACGCGATAGAAGATATAGTGATTTCTGATTCTTCCCAATCCACTGACTTAATACGCTCCGGAATTTGTTAAGTTATATAGGGGTGTGGGTATGTTTTGAAAGGGGATTTCTTTGTTGGAAAATGACGATTGATACATTTTAGAACCGGTGTAAAGTTTTAGTTTTTGAATTTATTTTTACAACTAGTATTGCTTGTAATGCAGGTCTTAAAGTCTTATAAAGATATAATTATTATAGTTTTAGTTAAAAATCTTAGCCGGTGAAATGAACCGCTGAATATTATATTAGCTTTATTTGTTTAAATATTTTAGGTATGATTAACCACAACTTTTTATTTTTAATTTTCTACTTGGCATGTTTCATGATTTATTCGATTACAATAATCTATCTTGGATTAAAGTAAATGTTAACATACCAAATACTTTTTACTTGAATTTTCTCATGGTTTGTATTTTTTGAAGAATATAGATTTCGTTTTTAAAACATTATAACGCCGTTTGTAAAGCAAGAGAAGCCAAAATTGGACTGTTTAAGTAAGAAAGTCTTCAACATTGAAATCTCTAAAAAAACGGCATTGTTTGTGAATTTAGGAATTGTACGAGGATTGTTCGATAACTACGTGGCCTAACACAGAGATGGCGTGAATTCCGAGGAATCTTCTTTACCATGCTGTAAAACTATCCTTTATTAGATTAAATATGACAGTACAGAGCGATCTGTCAATTAGTCTGTTTTTGACAGTACGCCAAAGTGAACGTCTCGTGTGATTTTGTAAACAATGGAAAAAACTGAGTTGAGAGCAGTGACAAAGTACTTTCATTTGAAAGGCTTAACACCAACCGAAATCAAAGCAGAGCTGGATTCAACACTATTGGAATCCGCTCCTTCGTTTTCAATGGTTAAAAACTGGGTTGCCGAATTTAAGCCTGGTTGTGTGAGCACAAATGATGAACCCCGTAGTGGACGTCCAAAAACTGCTACTGTCCCGGATATAATTGAAAAAGTCCACCGTATCGTATTGGATGACCGTCAAAAACTGAATCGTTTGAGTGTTTCTCGCGACGTTTGACACGTTTTCGTCACAATCCGAAGGATTTTTTGCGCCGTTTCATACCCGTCTATGACACCTGGGTCCACCATTATGCTTCCGAAACCAAAAAACAGTCCAAACAATGGACACACAAAGGTTCTCCACCAAAGAAGGCAAAAACGGTTTTGTCAGCAGGAAAGGTTATGGCAACCGTATTTTGGGATTCTCATGGAATTATCTTGGTCGACTACTTAGAAAAGGGGAAAACAATAAATGGCGAGTATTATGTCAATTTGTTGCAACAACTTAGCGACAAAATCAAAGAGAAATAGCCTCATTTGGTAAAGAAGAAAGTGCTTTTCCATCAAGATAACGCACCTGCCCACAAGTCAGCGATTGCAATGGCCAAAATTCATGAATTGGGATTTGAATTAGTGCCCCATTCGCCCTATTCCCCAGATTTGCCTCCCACCGATTATCATCTGTTTCCAAACCTGAAAAAATGCCTCGGCGGTAAGAGATTTTCGTCTAATCCCGAGGTAATCGCTGCTGTAAATAGCTATTTCGAGGACTTGGATTCATCGACCTACAATACAATGAAAGCATTGCTAATTTGGAATATCGTTGCAATAAGTGTGTTGAGCGAGCAGGGGACTATATTGAAAAATAAAATGCTTTTTGTCGAAAAAAACTTGCATTTTCTTTGTTAGACCACGTAGATACGGAAGTAAATCCGTTGTAACCCATTGCACGACACTGGTGTGACGCATGTCTCCAGAACAATAACCCTACACAAGGAAGGTATGCATACAACATTTTCCTAGAAGATATAACGAACAAATGATTTACTTTTGCAAACTTTGACATCTTACGATCTTTCTTATGAAACCAGTGAAAAGCGTGTGTCATATTTTTTCGAATCACAATGACCCAGGGAGTATTTTCCCAAAGTATGCAAGATTAAAACTGAAACACCCTGTATAGTTAATGCAAAATATTTTAGTGTAGGCGTGCATGTCGACTCGGTTTATAAATCATATACAGAAACAAAGTATAGCAAACGATAACGATTAACGGGTTCATCAAGTACGATTTTCAATCTTTTTTTCTCATGTCACCGTAATGAATTCGAATGCCCCCTGTTTCTATTGGCGTTCAATTTAATCAGCATCTTAAGACTTATTGCATCTAGAAGTCTTACTATAGCTCTGATTACGATAGTAAATAGTAATATACGTAATTAAGAAGAACCTGTAGGTAAAAATAATTTCTCCCCTAGTGAATTCCAAGTTGAGAGTGCAGTACGGGCTCTTATAGAACACAGTATTGCCATATTTCCTCATAAAATTGTTATCAAATAAATGTGCAGCCGTCAATCAAAATAAATCCTACTTTTGTGTTGCACACCGCTTATCTTTTATTTCATTCATTCATACTACCGTCCATCCCCACCCCAAACATTGAAACAATTCGAGCATACTGGGCAAGTGAAGAATATTCGGAAATCAGGACGTCCAAAAACAGCAACTACGCATGAAAAAGCACTAATGTTGTAGTTTCAGCCGTGGATCAACCACTTACTTCTTCCACTCAATTAGGCTTAGATAATGGAATAAGCCAAATGTCGGTGGTGAGAATTTTGAAGAAGAAGAACATGAAGCCGTATAAAGTGAATTTGATCCACGAACTGATTGAGGGCATTTCTGATAGAAGAAATGAATTTTTGAATTTTTAATGGAGAGGTAATAACTTCAGTAGGCCACTTTTTGTCTATCTGGGTCGGTCAACAGGCAGAATTGTTGATACTGGGGTTTTCGAGAATCCTCATTGGGCCCCAGAAAGCCATACTCAATTCCCCAAGAAATTGAATATTTGGACTGGTATCATTGACGACAGAATTATTGGCCCATTCTTTATTGAAGGAACATTGAATAGTGACCGATACCTCATGATATTACAGAATGAAATTGTTCCTGCGCTGACAAATTTGTTCCCCGATGGGAATGGTGGAGTAGGTACGTCAAAATATTTGGTTCCAACAAGATGGGGCGCCACCGCATTTTGCACGTAATGTAAGATATCTTGATATCATATTCAGAAACCGATGCATAGGACGACGTGGGACCATCGAATGGACAGTGCGTTCTCCGGATCCTTCACCATTAGATTTCTTTCTATGGGAACATGTTAAGAATATCGTATACAACGAAAGACCAGATAATCTCGAACATTTGAAAGTTGTTATCCGAAGAGTGATGGAGGATATTCCACGAGAACACATCAGAAACAGTATAGATGCAGTGTATAATCGTTTAGCTCATTGTCAGACAGTCAATGGCCAACAATTTGAACACCTACTTAAATGAGTAGCCTCTCCTTGTTTTAGTTAGATTTGATTATTCAACAGTACTTTGTTCGTTTTTTTAGATATCTCTGTTATTGTTGAAAATAAAAATATCAAATGGTATATCAATTAACTCAATGAAAAATTCCCTATCGAATGTTATAGAAATACATAAGTACATATATATATATATATAGGGTGTTCCATTTCAAATAATGAAGTTGACAGGAATTTCGGAAAAACTGCAAACGTGGCAACATTGGCGACATCATTTTCGAATCCGCCATATTTTGAAATCACCCTGTACGAAAATTCATAAAAATCTAACGAATGGTTACCGAGATATATGGATGGTTCCATACATTTGATTAACTCTGTATGTATGTTAGCCTCTTATTTATGTTCGAAAATAATTACCTAATAATTCCACAATGATACTAATTGCAATACTATTGAATAAGTTTTAATAGCTATGACAGATTAAAAGTACTTACAACCTGAATAAATTTCATACCCAAATTATGGCAGTACATAATTAAGAATTAACTTGTTATGATGGTAGAGGGGAAACTGAAATATTCAATAACCATTAGCAGGATCACGTGTGATGATGATGAACTTCAACAAATATGCTTAAGATAGACTACGAGAATGGTTATTAATTAATGTATAACTTATATTTTAGCGGTTTTGATAAGGAAAAAGTTAATATGTTACTATTAAATACGGCTGTAGGAATATCATATTACGAAAAACAACTAAGTAATACAACAATATCCAAGATTTATGCAAAGATTTGTTGAGAACTTCTGGTTTTAGTTGTTTAAAGTTAACCTAAAGTCTTAGACTGTCATTCACTGCCTAGAACTGGCAGCTTGGGAGAACACAATTCCCATAAGGTTAGCATTGCCGTATCTTGCCCGTACTGCACCATAGAATGATTGTTTACTAAAAGCCACTCCCAACCCATCAGTTTCAGTAGTTAAATTGTTTTCTGGCGGTAATAGTCAACATTTATTGGTACACAAACTTTCACAGGTTCTGATGCACCGACTTATTTAAAAGGAAACCCGTGACTTCGTTTTGCCGTGCTCACTAATCGTTTAAAAATGTAGTTGCATTGGGGACCAGTTCGTTAGAACGATTGGGAAATTAAAAAGTATGGCAATTATTTGTTAGTTTTTACTTTAGCGAATTATTATTTAAGCGTGGTTTACTTAAAAAATATGTGGGTCATCTGAAATGTTCTGTTTCAAAACCGTATCATAGATTTTTCAAAGATTTCTGGTATACCTTATGTGCGCCCATTGCTGTGGTTATTTTCCAGGTTGTTCGGTAGTTCAACTACGTACGAGGATTGTTCGATAACTACGTGCCTAACACAGAGATGACGCGAATTCGGAAGAATCTTCTTTACCATTCTGTAGAACTATTCTTTATTAGATTAAATATGATAGTACGGAGCGATCTGTCAATTAGTCTGTTTTAGACAGTACGCCAAAGTGAACGTCTTGTGTGATTTTGTAAACAATGGAAAAAACTTAGTTGAGAGCAGTGATAAAGTACTTTCATTTGAAAGGCGTAATACCAACCGAAATCAAAGCAGAGCTAGATTCAACACTATTGGAATTCGCTCCTACGTTTTCAATGGTTAAAAACTGGGTTGCCGAATTTAAGCGTGGTCGTGTGAGCACAAATGATGAACCCCGTAGTGGACGTCTAAAAACTGCTACTGTCCCGGATATAATTGAAAAAGTCCACCGTATCGTATTGGATGACCGTCGAGTAAAAGTGCGCGAGATAGCAGACATAGTGGGTATCTCAAATGACAGTGTGCACAGAATTTTAACTGAAGTATTGGAATAAAAAATGCTAGGCGCGTTGGGTGCCGCGGTTGCTCACACCTGAGCAAAAACTGAATCGTTTGACTGTTTCTCGCCACCTTTTGGCACGTTTTCGCCACAATCTGAAGGATTTGTTGCGCCGTTTCATAACCGTCGATGAAACCTGGGTCTGCCATTATACTCCCGAAACCAAAGAACAGTCCAAACAATGGACACACAAAGGTTCTCCGTCACCAAAGAAGGCAAAAACGGTTTTGTCAGCAGAAAAGGTTATGGCAACCGTATTTTGGGATTCTCATGAAATTATCTTGGTCGACTACTTAGAAAAGGGGAAAACAATAAATGGCGAGTATTATGCCAATTTGTTGCAACAACTTAGCGACAAAATCAAAGAGAAAGGCCTTATTTGATAAAGAAGAAAGTGCCTTTCCATTAAGATAACACACCTGCCCACAAGTCTGCGATTGCAATGGCCAAAATTCATGAATTGGGATTTGAATTAGTGCCCCATTCGCCCTATTCCCCAGATTTGGCTCCCAGCGATTATCATCTATTTCCAAACCTGAAAAAATGGCTTGTCGGTAAGAGATTTTCGTCTAATTCCGAGGTAATCGCTGCTGTAAATAGCTATTTCCAGGACTTGGATTCATCGACCTGCAATGAAAGCATTGCTAATTTGGAATATCTTTGGAATAAGTGTGTTGAGCGAGCAGGAGACTATATTGAAAAAGAAAATGTTTTTTGTCGAAAACAACTTGCGTTTTCTTTGTTAGGCCACGTAGTTATCGAACCATCCTTGTACTGTTAAAATCAAGAAACTGGGTACTTTAAAGTATTTTCCATATTAGTAAATCTCCGTTGACCACATACAAACAATTTAATTACAGTTCTACATTCGTATTCAGAAAAACTGTATACAAATAACTACTTGACAGAACGCCTTGATATTTTACAGCTATTCATATGACAAACGAAATAACCATTCGTTAATAATATCAGAACTACTAATGCCATCTATACTTCACTGCGAGAACTCTTCAAACAATCCTCCTAGCTTCTACCTTTAAAATTAAAGCAATACTAAAAAGTAGTAGACTAATAACCACATATTAGTAAATATGTGGCGCGGCGACTAAGGTCTGGGTCTAATCTTGGTGGAGAATTATCTTCTGATGTCAAGTAATTCCGCCTTTGAACTTTTTCTTCTGTTTACTTGGCTTGTTCAACAATTTGTTCTCTTGGCCAATAAGCATTGAATTAATGCCAATTGGCCGTAATATTGGCGTCTAAAAAATTGCGAACGCAAAAGTGCAGTTAATTTCACCGAGCATCAGCTTTAATTCCCAAATTTAGTGAAATTTAGCAAACGAAGCTCTATGGATTTCTACTGGTCGGGTAATTTAATCTGGTTTTCTTTGGAAACGTCCTTGTATCTAAACCGCCGCGTTCAGCGATACCATAGTAACCCAAACCTTCTTCATGTAACTTGGATGTCAAAAGTTCTCATTTCCTTGCCGCCTGATTCCTGACCTTCCATTACACTTCCTTTGTACAGTGTTGGTTAATTTTGTAATGTGATTTGTTTGTGAGATTTCGTTTGTTGTATTTTTGAAAAATTTAAGTTAAAGCGTAGGTGGGAAAATCCGGATTGAATTTGTAAGACGAAGTTGCTTACTTGGTACGCCAGGAATTATTAAGATTTCATCTAAATTGCTTGAACACTGCTTGTACTATGTGTGGTCCTGTAAAAATGTAATCGAAGTTGTAACGTATACAGGTGAAGTATTTGAATTATCATATACATATACCAATAATACGACCTACGCTTTAGCAGCAATCAGTTTTACTTATTATATTAAAGGCTAAAAGCCTATATTAAGAAGTAACGGTGTGACTGATTATAGAATGAATAGTTAGGTTATCTTTCATTTTTGTAACAGATTTATTTTTATATTTATTCCGTGTAGTTTGCTTACTGCGTACTGAAAATTGAACATTTGACAACGTAATTACCAACTGTGACCATATACTGGGTGTCAAATTGAAAACGTACAGTGTGTTATATCTTTGGAAGTAAAAGACATATTTAAAATTTCTTCAATATGGATGAGGCATTATCTCATAAAGTAACCTTCCCCATTCAACCCATTTGATTCAAGCTACCCCAACAAATATATGTAAAATGGTAAAACCCACCTTATGATACTTCAAAAAGAATGGCCCCCAAGATCTCCATATCCTCCGCCTCTACAAAACCTCAGTCAGTAGTTTGACAATTTAATATAATATTTTAAAATTTGAATTAAAGTAATTGGTTCTGAAAGATTCCTGAACATTTTCATTGCCCCTCTTATTTCCAGAGATATAACACATAGTACGTTTTCAAATTGACAGTGTATAGTTGCATCTCAAACAAAATGCATTCTTACAGAATTTACCTCGTACGAGGTTAAGTTTTGAAATATTGAAAATAGCGTAATTTTTATTGACGTAAAGCTAATTTTTATTGGCCGAATTTATAAACCTTGAAATGTTTATTTTCAAATTTGCACGTGAGCTTCTCTCAGTGTTTACTTCCTTTTGTTGTTGAATTGTTACTTATCAATTACGAAAGTTTTAAATTGCTTCATGAATCGAGCAAATAAACAAACACAATTTTACAACAACAATTTGTGTACCTGTTTTTTTTCTAAGCATTCAAATATGTACGCAGTTATACAATGCTGAAATATGCTCTTAAATATATTTCAGGTATCGCAATGTGTGCATATAAAAACAAATTCTTGAAGGAATTGTATACTTTCATTGTTTTATATATTTTTTAATAATTGACTCAGGTTTAGGATATTACAAATTTAAAAAGCACTGGTTTTACTCTCACAGTTATTGTTTATAATTAAATTTACGTAATTTTAACTTTTCAAGTGTGAAATTCTGTATCGTCGAAAAAAATTATGATATTTAAGGAAAATAAGGCATACAATATACACAAGAGGTGCAACATACCATTTAAATTCAAATTATCTGGGTTCTAAAAGTTCATAGAAAGGTGTAGAAAAAATTAATTCGAGCAGACTGTGGACGTAAAAACGTATGTCGTAACTCCATTGTTATGTAGTGTGTTTTGTGCGCAACAGGTGTAACATAGCATTAACATTCAAATTATCTCGATTCTAAAAGCTCATAGAAAGGTGTAGCAAAAATTAATTCGAGCAGACTGTGGACGTAAAAACGGATGTCGTAACTCCCATGTTATGTAGTGTGTTTTGTGGGACAAGCTTCACGCTATTCATAAATGGATAAATAGAGTTAGGTTATGTATACTTATCATGGACATTTATTAGCTTCACAGAAATAGTTTGTACTGCAATTCTAAAAGATTGTACGGTTAAGGCTTATTTTTCGTAATGACCAAAAGCTGAACTTATGGAACTTGTCAGTCCATAAGGAAATAGGATTAGCTCATGTTTCCTCACTGCTTATTGCTGTGCACGAAGTTCTACTACCCGATTATGAAAAACGAGTAGAATTTTGTCTTTCTAGACAATACCAATGACGATATGCCGATCCATACTATCTTCTCGTAATTTCACGAAAACAGTTCTGTAAATTCCTGGGAATATGACAATGTGGTTTTCAAAAATCCACATTTTTACCTTGAGCAAGGACGTCTCCCGGAGGAAATAGGTGTGTGAATAGGTTGAGCCGAAGACAATTAGTTGGCCCCATATTTTTCATCAACACCTTGACTCCGCAGAGATGTCGTCAAGCAGTTCTTCAACCTTTCACCAATGCGTTCGTTACATGCAACAATTGTTAAATAACCAGCAATACATCTACAGCCTGGTCAGACAAAAACATTTAATTGAAAAACTTACACAATGCTATTAATGAGATGAAGGGTTTTTTGTTGGTTTTGGTATTAACATGATATAACCTAACCTTATTTACTTGACCGGGAGTAGCGTGAAGTTAGCTTCACGAAACACACTACATAACCATGGAGTTACAACATACGTTTTCACGTGCAGGGCCTTCTCTAATTTTTTTTAGATCGCTTTTTGTATGTAGACGAAATGTCGATTTAATATATATTGTAAAAGAAACACTACATATGTTGACTACATGCAAGGAAACCATGCAAAAGCATAAAAATCTGATGCGTGATTATTTCTAATTACCGTATTACATCGATTATAAGACGCCACCAATTATAAGACGCACTCTTATTTTTGGAAGCCAGCCAGCAGCTTCTCGTCAGCCACCAGTACCTTGGTAAGAAACCATCATGTCTAAGACGCACTATAAATACAGAGATGCAAAAATAGGGAAAAACATGAGTCTTATAATCGATGTAATACGGTACATACAAACTCTTATATCCTATAATAGAATTTATCCGATAACACACGTAATACGTATTACGATATACTTCACCTAAATGTGTTTTATTAACATTACACACTATGAAATCCACCACGTGTAGCCAGAGATATTTTGTCTGCGAACTTTATGCTGGGACTATAGGGCTTGTAGCCGTGTACATGGATGTAAGCTCTGCAATCGTATAAAAACATTCATCTGCAAAGTTTTTTTTAGGAATAGTTGAAAGTGAAACACACTTCGATTCTGGAAGGATTTTCGTGATTCCGGTAGCTTAACCACACATTAATAAAATTAATTGTTTTAATAATATTTAAGGGACAAGTATACGTTATGCTATTGCTCCGCTTGTATTGGCCTTGCAAGTGAAAATTCAATTTTTTTTCAACTTATATTTTTGTTTTAAATAAACAACAATAATTAGAATAAATGGCAATTATGACAAACGAACTATGACATTACTGCATTGTTGTTATGCATTATATTAGCAGCTATAAATACATATCACGCATAACATTCAAAAATGTTAGTTAACATAAATAAGCATACCAAACAAACAAATTGTTAGTACAATTTATACGAATTTTATAGATCATCGCATTGCATTTTTAATGCTTTCTTCGAATAGGACACTTAATTTTCAACTAAGTACCTCTATTTTTTTATAGCTGCCATTGATTTCACTAAGTACTCATGTTGTTAACTTAATATTATTATATGTTTCTTCAATTAATCCTTTACAAAAACGACTATCATAGTACTATGTACTACCATAATAATTGACCTTTAAATACTTATTGGCCTTTCTTTTATCCTTATTTAAAGACACCCTTCGTTTTTGTGAAAAAAAATGTCAAGGATACACAACGACTTGCATCAATAATCTGTTGTTTTTAATATTGCCATGTATAGTATATGTCTGGAGGTTAACTTCGGGATGACACAGTGGTTCGTCACATTTCTAAAATTATCCGTGGAAAGCTTCACATGTCGTTATATCCCATCGTTGTAGATGCTTTTCCAGACACTTGTTGCATAATTGGTTTTTTAATCAATAACTGGCCTTGGGATCAATTAGAGCTATAAAGTTAAAAGAAGTAATTTGTATATTAATACCCGTTTACTTGGAAATAGTAAAAGGTCGACTTCTGACGTCGGGTAATATACTGCTTACAGTAATGGAAATTTTTGACGTGTTGATGATTTGGTTTTTGAAAATGGCCCATGAAGTGACACCTAAATAAAAATGTATCAGAAAGTCGTTCATGAAACGCGCAATTCAAAGTAATTAATAAAATTGATTTGGTAACAACACGCAAAATTCGCTTCAATCATATGTACCCCTCTTGGAACTTATAAAAATTTAATTGTGTTTGCAACTTTCTACGGTAGCCTGGAAGGGCCACTGTGAAAATTGTTAAATGTCAACTTGAAATTTAAAGTTTAAAATTTGTTCTTTAAAGTGAGTTTTAAATAAATCCGAATGGGTACTAATTATAGTTACATGAACAAGTTGGACAGCAAGAAATAGACTGATATATGTTCAGAGAAGTTGCCCATATCAAGGTTACCTAGACGCCTGCATATTCAAACTACGATCTAAAGAAGAATAAATTATCACAAACTATAGAGCGGCTGTCCTAGAAAACAGCAGAGAATAGAGCGAGTAATCTACAGCCATATGAAGGTAAACCTAATTATACACATATATTCAAACTGTGATCTAAAGAGAGAGAAAACAGCACATTGTTTAGAAAGCGACGACTCTTCAGATTGCGTTGCTCACTAAACTCTATTTGTTGAGCATTGAGCTAGAACGTCAACAAACGCACGTGTTTGACTCACCCGAGCGCGCGCTGTGATTGGTCTACGCTAGATAACGCTAATGACTCATTACTTAAGGAGTAATTGACGCTCAAAACCTTTACTTTGCACTCGTAATTACCGGGTCAAGTTTGTGTGCTTTTTGAGCAGTGCTTATCGGTTTTCGGAGCGTTTGTATAGTGCCTGCAGGCGCTTATTTTCCTAAAATGGAGCAAGTGTTCCAGAAACGTGTAATCGTAGGGGGCGTCCTACTACTTTAAATATATAAAATCTGATCCCTTTTTACCTTTCGGTGTAGGGTGTTTTACATCTCTATTATAACCAATTATATTCTGAAGACACAGTAACTATATAAAATAAAATTAAATTAAATTACTATTCTAAATCAATGCACACTCTAGACATTTTTAAACTTAACTTTGCGCCAAATAACACCAATTTTTGTTCCATACTTTACAACTTAAACTGAACTCTTTACTTCGCTCCTGTGTTTCCTACTATTCTTGTATTTTCTGCGCACTTAATTTTTAATCATTGTAGTTATGTACAAACTTTGCCCATTCTTTTTTATTGTGTGCTAGCGCTTTAGCCTCCTGCCAGCTTCGGTTTCTCTTCTTAAGTATCTCCGCTATCGTCTCGTCCCATCTTCTCCTTGGCCTACCTCTTGTTCTCTTTATGTTTGTTTTGGTTTGCCTGTTGTTTTCCATTCGGTTTAGGTGACCGAACCATCGCTGTTGACTTTCTATGGTGTTCTTTACTGGCTCTACCTCTAACTCGTTCCTTATTTCTACGTTTCTTAGTCTGTCTCTTTTTGTTGCTCCCATGATTCCTCTCAGGTACTTCATTTCACTTGCTTGTATTTTGCTCTCTTGTTGTTTAGTAAGCGACCAGCTTTCACTCCCGAACGTTAATATTGGTTTAAAGATCGTGTTATAAACTGTTAGTTTTGTCTTTTTGCTTACTTCCTTTTTCTTGACAAAGGTATTACATAGGGCGTAGTACACTTTGTTGGCACTCTCTATTCTATTATTTATTTCTGCTTCATTTTGCCCATCTTTGTGTATTTCACTCCCAGATATTTGAAGTTGTCTACTTGTTCTATCTCTTGTTCATTAAGTTGGATCTTTGTTTGTATATTGTTCTTGCCGATTACCATTATTTTCGTCTTTTCAGTATTTATCTTTAGGTTGCGTGTTTATAGTGATCAATTCCATGTTTCTAAGTTTTCTTGTAGATCCTTTGCGTTTTTGGCCCATATCATCAAGTCAACGCGCACTCTCTTATGTATATTGGTTCCAGATATCTATATCCTACGTGTAACTTCTTGATGTGTCCTTTAACTTCTTTTGCTACGTCATCTAGTATAATGTTGAAGAGTGTTGGACTCAGGACTCCTCCCTGTCTCACTCCTTTTGTCACAAATTCTTCTGACTCTGAGTTGTTTGCCCTCACATAATTCCGGGTGTTTTTGTACAAGGCTTGCTATATTTTTCCTCAATCTGTTCCCGATTCCTCTTCTCTTCAGGCTGCCCCAAAGCATTTCCCGCGGTACACTCTCGAATGCCTTCTGGAGGTCAATAAACGCCACATACATATCATTATTGAAATGTTTTTCTATCAATTGCTTTATCATAAATATGTGGTCCTGGATTCCTCTCCCCTTTCTGAATCCACTTTGCGACTCCTCCATTTGCGTCTCTATTATTGTTTTTAAGTCTATTGTCTAGTAGCCTCTCATATACTTTAGATACATTACTTAGTAGTGTTAGCCCTCTATAATTGTTGCAGTCTCGTTTATTGGTCTTTTTATGTATAGGTAATATTATTCCCAGTTCCCACTCTGTTGGTATTGTGGACTCCTTCGAAATTTTATTCATCAGTATTTTTAGCATCCCAATTCCATTATTCCCTAGTAGTTTCAGCATTTCCGAGGTTATACCATCATGTCCCGCCGCTTTGCCTCTCTTGAGCATCTTTACGGCTTCTATTATTTCATTTCAACTGTATTCTTCTTCTTGTTCATTGCCCTCCTCCTCCTCCCTTTCTATATTTTCCTCTACCTTATCCTGGTTGTCTGTTTGAGCTGCGTTTAGCAATTCCTCGAAATATTCTTTCCAGCACTTCATTATATCTACCATTTCCGTTAAAGTTCTGCCTTCCTTCGATGTAATGTATTGGGTTTTGTTTTCTTAACCCTTTCTCATCGTTTCCAGAATTTTATAGAACAGTTTCTGATTACCTACACTGTCCTTTTCTATCTTCTCGCCAAATTCCTCCCATGATTTTAGTTTCGCTCTCTTACCAGTTCCTTGCCTCTTGTTCTCTGTCCTTTATATTCTGCGTATTTCTCTTTGGTTTTGCTTTTTAGGTATTTTCCCTATTTTATTTTCTTTATCTTTGTTTCCGCTTTTAACTCCTCGTTCCACCAGTGCGTTTTCTTTTTTATTTTGTCGCAGATTGTTACTCCACAAGTTATTTTGGCTGTTTTTACTATTGTCTCTTTAAATTGAGTCCAGAGTTCTTCTATACTGTGATTTTTTGCCTCCCGCCTTATTTTTCCCATTTATTTTTCTATCTTTTCTTTATATTTATTTGTCTACTACTTTAAATGAAAAACAAATGTAAAATTTGTTACTAAAACAGTGGGTGTTAGTGTTGCAACAATAAAAAGAATTGTAAAGCAGTTTCGGAATACTAAAACTTTGTCTTCTCCAAAATCTCCCGGAATTGGAAAAAACCTTTTAGATGAAATTGATGATGCAGTTCTCTTTGCAATTCGTAAGAAGGTACGTGCTATTTTTAAACAAATTGTAATTGTTCTGTAAAATATGCAAAACTTATTCCTAAACTTGCATGTCTGAGCTTGGTAAATTTCTGTGTAGGTTCACGAATTTTTTTTCGGAACGAAATACCAACCATAAGTAAAATTTTGACGGTCGTTAACAATGATGACCAATTGCCGAGTTTTAAGAGGTCGACTTTATATGGAATATTGAAAAAATTAAATTTTAAATGTTCAACTCGCTGTCGTCAATCCATGTTAATCGGTAGAGAAGATATTATCGCGTGGCGTCGAAATTATCTTAAAACTGTCCGAAAATATCGGGAAGCAGGTCGAGTAATTTTTTATACCGATGAAACTTGGGTAAATACCTGTAAGTTTTGCTTGTTGACTCATTAATATTAAATTTAATTAATTTTGTAAATAAAACACCTACAAATAAGGTACCTATAACATTTACGTCAATATTTGTAATACAGATGTGCCCAAGTCCACAAAACACCTTAAAAATGGTTTGTTTACGTTCTAGCTCAATGCTCAACAAATAGAGTTTACATTGGGGTATTTCCGGCCAAATAAAAGCCGGAAATCTGAATCATCATACGAACGGCGTCAGGTCTGCCAAAAAGAATACAAGGTAGTGCGACACTTCCGATTAAGTAGGGTCTCGTTTAAGCCGTAGATTACTCCGAAGTAACAGCCTAATCAGTCAAAGCACAAATGGTGATTTGGTAGCATAAATCCAGATAATAGTATCTAATGCTAACGTTGTGGATTTAAATATACCAACAAACGTTCAGGATATATAAATTCATATGGAAATCGTCAAGGTTTAAACAATTTTGCCAAATTGTGTAAAACTACATCAACAATGAAGGTTGCAGAATTGGACGCGCACGAAGATACAAGCAAGTGAAAAGAATGACAACGAATATTATGTGAATACCGTAACAGAGATTGGTTTTAATTTCATCAGGGTCAACTAAAGACCGTGCCAAATGGACTAAAACCACTAAGGTCAATAGGCAGAACTCTATTTTAAGTTATATGCAAGAGTTGAAATCAGTGTATATAGTAACAGAATTTGCAGAGCATTGAGCCATTCTTGATGTCGCATTTTATTATTAGCGTATGGTAATTTTAAGTTAAAACCGTTAGTTCAATGGAGTTGCCTTGTTAGGTTAGTAATAATAACGCCGTGCGAGGTTTAACTGCTTGATGAGATTAATGTGGTAACAAAACGTTTTAAGGTATACACGACTGTTTTCAGGAATATGATTCAGTATTTACAGGTTTTCGTACCGAAATTTATAACGCAGAACCTTTTATTCAATCCCAATACCCCCTCTGCAAAGGGTAGTAACTGAATTGTTTTAGTGTGCTGATGCAACTTCCTATGAAGAATTTTGGCCTACAAGGCTGAAGGTCAAAGCTCCCGCATCCTTGGTTTCACTACTCAGAGCTATAATAATAAATTTGTTTGATGTTATTAATAAATGTTGTACTGTTGTTGTAATTCATCTATTGCTTCTTCTTTTTCTTCCACTTTATTCTAGGCATCCGCCTGTTTCTCTATGATATATCATTTACGGTGGTGTTCCCAGTGATGATGATACCCAGCTTTCGGCCCATCTTTTAGGTGGCCGTCCCTGCGGTCTTCTGCATCTTGGTATTTGACAATCTTTGGTAGTCTGTCTTCCGGCATTCTATCAACGTGTGCGTTCCATTCTTTGCGGCGTCGCTTGACGAATTTGGAAATATCTTGTTGTTACGGGCCAAACGAGCTTTTCCGTCGACCCGCAGCAGGATAGGTGGAAAAAGGCCTAGAGCTTAGCTCAGAGGAGTAGGGAGAGTTCGCGGAAATCGCTTACGGGAGGAAATCTTTCTAGTTGTGTACAGAGTGGGTCAAAATTAGTGGGCGCCACCTTCCATATCACAGCTGATTGTAGGTCCTCGTGGATGGCCGAGAAGCCAACAGCTTACGGGAATGGAACTCACCTTTATTGTGCCTCCTCCTATATATATATATATATATATGAAGCTTGCAAAATTCATGCACAAACAAATACAAATACAAAATAATAAAAGATATACTGAATTTTAAAACACATATAATGAAATTATTGGCAATACAAAAGAATGACAGCAGATGGTAATGTTTTATTGAATACAACATCGGTTAATTGAACGTTCGACAAAGGGGGAACTCGCCGCCCATGGCTTACGGTATTTAGGATATTTCAACAAATCCACGTGGCCAATGGCGTCGAGTTTACAGGAATAATACAATATTAATATACCCAACTTTATAATTAACAATAAGCAGAACAAACGACGACGGAGGGTCGCATAAAAAAAGGGGGGTCCAACCCCTTGAATTTTGCAAGTTAACGCGAAACGTTTCTTTTCACAAAACACAAAACTTTAGTTCTTTACCTTAAATTTTGATGCAGGCAGGCACAATTTCGGAAGTATTGAACAGAAAGATGATAAAAATCGGCAGGTACGCCCCTGAAGGCTGGATTGATTGGAGTCAACATCAAGGGCTCGAAACTTCGATGCGTTCATCGCACCGACGGTAACAGCAGAGGGGCAGGAACTGGGCTCGATCTTAATCCGCCAAAGGCGATCGGCTAATTCGCACAGAATTGCCTTTACACTTTACAGGGATAAAATCCAGTGTGTTTCTATAAATCCGACAGTTGTCGATGGTCTGTTTTCACCCCATAGTAAAACAGCGAAACGAAACTCACACATAATGAACACCCATCCAAAAACCCAAGCCGCCCCTGCAGCACTCAAATTATTTGCGGCCCTTCCCCGAGATGGAATTTGGGAAGACCCGGAGTCATTGAAGCTGTAAAACTGACTGAGGAACTCACGCAACTCTAACCTGCATTACCTCCAAAATATTGCAACATAATTCGAAATAGGGTGTAAATGTTCTAGAAAGATCTGAAACGTAAATTCGCAGAAGGCGTCCTGAGTTAGGTGCAGACAAAATATAAATCGCAATTTCGACTTACAAAAGGGAACTGTCAACATAACTCAATCTTAGAAAAGCAAAATAGCGAATCTGTAACTAACATAGAAATGGCAATTAAAATAACGTTTTTAATTCGTATGTAGCGGCACTTAAATTACGAAATTAATTCGAATGGAGCGGCAAATTTTAAAAGAACATAACATTGTATACCGCATTGTTGTCGTATTTCTTCGTTAGGCACTCTGTCCATTAGCGTCTTTACAACAATGGTTCTGAGAGTTTTCATTTGGGTGGTTCTTATCAATTGTTTTATTTTGTTTGTTTCTGCGCGAGTTTCGGTTGCATACATGATAACGTGTCTTATTACGCTCTTATATATCTTTACTTTCCTTTCTACACTCATATATTTGTTTCTCCAGAATGTGTCCTTCAGATATTCAGACACTCTTGCTCCCTTGAATGTTTGTTGCTGTACCTCTTTCGTTAAGTTGCGGTTGCTGGAAATTTCTACCCCTAGGTACGTAAACGACATCACTTGTTCTTGTTGCCTTCAAACTCCAGCTTGCATCTTACGGGTTCTCGCGATATCGTCATGCTTTTTGTTTTTTCTTTTAATGCCTCCATACTAAAGGTTCTTGAAGTAATAGAAAATATGAGTAATAATCGCTGGAGATTATCTTCATTGTCTGCTATTAACACAGGATCGTCTGCGAAATAACTGATGTTGATATCTTTTCGCCCATTCGGTAGCCATCTTTTGTTTTGGTTTTCTCTATTATTTTGTCCATTACTAAATTTAATGACATAGGGCTTAATGAGTCCCCTTGTCTAATTTTTTTCCTGGTCTTTATACTTTCAGTGTCATCGTTTCCCACTCTTATTTTCGTTTTCAGTCCAGTATATACATATGCTGTGATGGACTTCCAGGAATGCTTCCGCTAGCAACTTCTTGGTCCTGGGACGGACCGGGGTGGTTGTGTTGACGACATTTCGGCAAAGACACATTTGCGAGCTTTCCGAAGTTTCTTGATTTCGTGGTCTAGGTTTTCTGGGTCTGTGAGTCTTTGCTTTCGAAAACACCAAAGTACTGGCCAACATAGGACACCTGAAATCAGGAATAATAAGGGAAGCAGTAGAAATCGAGAAACACCCAAGAAATCTAAATTCTTGTGATGACACCCAAAGACTACCATCCGCTTGGAACCCGGTTCTCGCCAAAAACCAAACATACAACAGAAACCAACAAGCAAACACAAAACCACCTCAACAAAATCAGAACATTCCAGCCACAGCCGGTCCCGTCACACGCAACCGAGCCCGAAATCAACAAAGCGCAACCACACGGAACGGCCAAGAAGTATATATAGCCCCAGCGGAAACGAACGTCAACAGTCGTATTACAAGAAGCATCAGCAGAAAGTTATCCGACAAGGCCTGAAGATGGCAAGTGTGACTTTACCGAAATGTCGTCAAGAAGCCAATCACAGCATACAACACCCGCGGCAATCTCAAAACCAACATTATATATGTATATATATATTTCGTATTAGGTTGATTGTAGTTGTTGGTACATCTTCTGCGAGTATGTTTGGTCCGTTAGCTGGATCCGATCGAAGACCTTCACCAAGTCTACAAACCACAGGTATGCTAGTTTACAATATTCTATGATTTTTCGCATATTTGCGCATAGTAAATAATGCATCAGTCGCGGAACTGTTCCTCCTGAATCTGAATTGCTCCTCGTTAATCTCTATTTGGACGTTTAGCCTTTCTAATATGATTTGTTTATCCAGCTTTTGTATATTGCTGAGAAGTGTGTGCCTGTTACTACAGTCCATAATACGGTGTGAATTTTTGGGGTTTTAGCCTGTAGGTACAACCATAAGGCTCCTGTACGCGTCAGGCATAGGCTATTCCAGCAACCCATCTTGTAATTTTCTGGAGTTATGACTGGTTTTCAAGTGCCACTTGTTCATCATCACAATTCTTTGCCACATTTAAATTCACGGCACCACCTTTTCAATACATCATACGAAGAGGAACATTCACTCAAAGATTGTGTATGTATTCGTGAAATTCATCTGCTCGCATATCTTTTTTGTAGATACTTGTACGTAGCTAAATGTTTAATTATTTTAATTTTACTCTGACAGCTGACACAACTAACCAAACTTGATTTATGCTGTTTAGGAATGTTTATGAAGGCTTTATATTAATTCTTATGTCACGGACATAGCATGGGGATTCTCCCAAGTATATCCAACAGAACTATTAAAGACTCCATTAAAATTAACAATCAATTTGTAACTTAAGCAGAAGAAGGTAAGCTATGTAACACTTTCAATTAAGTAGTGACTTATAGAAGATTTTCTGCTTAATGTGGCTCTTAATTCTTCCCGAGAACCTGGTTGAGTAGGATAGATCTTAATTTGTTGGTGATCCCACAGAAAGAAAACTAGTAGGGTGAGATCAGGTGACCGGGCTGGCCAGTCCAAAGGACTTTAATAAATCTGCAGAACAAAATACTTCCCTAAAATGTAAATAAATCAGACGTTTTACAAGAAGTTACATTTGATAATTCATGATATTCCTTACAAACGAATAGAATTTAAAAACATATATTGTGTTATTTTGTTTTGTTGCCATTTTACATATTTTAATGTTTATTGCATAGAGAAAGTGGTGGTGATTTTGAACATTTAATAAAATATCCTGAACACTTTAATTTCTTTAAATTAACATTTCAGAAGAACCTTTCAACTGAACTATCACTCGACACCTTTTGACATTTAAAATGTTGGGGTTGATGATGGTTGGAGCTGCAGGGATGAAGTAGAATAGATGACTTAATGGTAAAAGATGCTCCCCTTGATATTATTGTTGACCCGTCTCGCCATTTTTTCAAATTTCATCGTTTACAAAGTTAATAGAGAAGGAAAACAAAGAATTTAGAGAAAAATAAAGAGGTAACATACGTAGCGTTGGCAGAACAACCGAAAAACAAACCAGTATGGAAATTAAATCCACTCTGCGTAGGATACTACAAAATTAAACCACTGCGCAGCACGTTTACATAAATATAACTTCCAAATTAATGATTCTGTTCAAGATTCAACCAAAAAAGCGATGTCGTCCTAGGTTCGAATCCTAATGGGATCATCAATAAAAAAAACGTTGGCTGAGAGTAACGCATAAGGAAAATAACTTTCAAAACGTTGAATGTAGCCCGAATACGCAAAGTTTACAGTTTCAAACTATGAAGTAGGCGGGTGCTTGTCATAGAAATCCGCGATGTTGGGGCGAACTTCATACTACTGTAGCTGCAAAAAAGCAACAATTTTGATAGCCTAAGTAAAAGTTGTGAAAGGGTTAGTCCCACATACACGCTGTTTCAATGCGCCTCAAATTCGTGAGCCGTAAAGTTGTTAAATTCGCGTTTCACTAGAATAGATCGGTTGAGATTGTGTACAATATGACTTTGCGTGGCGTCTAAAAGTAGCCGGGAAATCCAGGAACCCTTAATCCGAAACATTTGGTGATGCGTACCTACTAAAACATTTAAACGCCTCGGTATCTATTATTGCGTTCCTGTAGCGCTGTCATTGACCTCGTAATCTTTTTTGACATGAAACAAGTAGAATTAATGTAAACTGCCACCAAATACGTGAAAGTTGTAGCATTGGAAATACTTTATCCTATTGTTGATGCAAAACCGTGGAATTTGCGTTTTCCTCACTTTCCTCGTTTGCAAGCGATAACGTCTATTAATTTTAGAAACTGGTAAATGTACTAGTCATTATTTAGTAGAGAATGATAAATTAAATTGCTTATCAGTGATAACAGAATAGGGTCGTAAACATTAGATTAACTAATATTTAGGCTACTATGCTACTAGCCTTGTTTGCTTTTGAACAGATCATGATTGTTTTTGTTTTCATGGATTCCTTTCCCCGCAATTTAAAAAAGTGAAAATACTTCCCCTGGGTATTACTATACTACATACTTTAATTAATTTCTGCATAGAAAATTTTTATATCTAGGTTCTAGAATCATAATGTAGTTGTGTTATAAGAACCCCAAAATATCCTGGTATATATTTTGAAAAAATACTTTTCAGAAACAATGGCTCAAAAAACATAGCTCTGGACTTATTATTTAATGTCCTTGCCTTAGTCTTAATAGTTATTAAACCACTTAAAGGTGATGTATCATTTTTAGCAAAAAGTAATTAAATTATAGTCCAACATTTCCACAATAAGTAAAAAGCAGTTGTGTAAAATATACAGGGTGGCCAACCGCAAATGAAGCAGGCGTATTTTGAGGTTTAATATTAACCTCAATTCTTCGAAAAACGCCCGAACATGTCAAATTATTTTTCCATGGGAATCTGTAATACAGCTACTTCCATTCACCTATCTGCAACCCCAAAACAGGATGACTTTCACCCTAAAAATAGCAAGGGGTATCAAAAGACATACCATTTGAAAGCTCATTGAAATTGCTTTAAAGTAGTGTTTTCATTTTTGTATTCTGAGTATTAGTTCCCGGGAAAATGCAAACGAAAGTTTCAGGGTAGTACATGTTCTGGAGCATTTATGGAATGATAGACAGCATTGGTTGAACATACGTTGGCGTAAACATTTCAATATTATTTTTTACGCCAGCGTCACGCCGTATTCCGTACGTGCCGTTGTTTTCTTTGTACTTTTAAAATGGTTTATTCGATTTCAGAAAGAGTTGAATAATTTGCGATTTTTTTCGGAAACGAATGTGCCAGTAGAAGCTCCAAATTGTTCAACCAGTAACATGCTCATAAGCGCGTCAATCGCAAGTATGTCTTGGAGTTATAGCGGGAAACCGCATCTATCGCAAATAAAGAGCGAAATGCTGACAATCTGGTAAGAAATGAAGCCGTGGAAATCACGGTCCTACGTATTGTATCGGGTGTTAGTAGTAGTAGATTGGGGGGGGGGGTGAAATCCCCAGTGAATAGGCCCCTACGGGCCTTTTTTAATAACCCCTGGCATCCCCTCAACCATCACTACCCTGTTTATCTTCCTCCCCTGCCACTCTTTGAGTGACATTCTAATGAATGCCAGGACGTCCGTCCATACGAGGGAACTCAATTGTGCACTGTGTTTATGTCTCAGTCGCATTCTTCTAGAAAGTGGAACGCGGTTTCCTCCTGCTCTCCGGAAATCTGACATAGTAGGTCGTCCCCTAGGCCCAGGAGGCTTAGGTGTCTTCTAAGCTTACAGTGGCCTGTGAGGAATCAGGAGTAGGAGGACTTATCAGTAGATCAAGAGTCCGTCAGTTTTTATCCAATATCCAGACCGTTTTAGACTTTCCCGGTCCGGTTATAAAAAGTTTTGCCTGTCTACATTCCCCGAGTTTCCTCCATTCATCTTTCACCATCCCGTGTGCCCATTCGATTAGGGATGGCATGACCTATTATATTGATAAACTTGGAAAGGCTTCCGGTCCCAGGCAGGTTTCCCCGGATCCAAGTTTGACAAGCTTATCTGCTTCCTCATTGTCAGGGATTCCACAGTGTCACAGTACCAGACCAGTTTTCTTCTTTCAGCCTTGCGAGTTCTTCAAGAGCGTCTCCACATTCCTGGAGCAGATGGCTTAGAGCGCCGCTGGGCTGTTGGAGCAGATGTATACCACTTGCTCTGCTGATATAACCTCTTCCTTCTTGGTCACCACCATGATGGCATAGACTTCCGCCTAGAAAATCGTGGTATACTTCCCAAATGCGAAACTCTCTTGTACCACCTGATTCTCCTTGATATTTAAAATTTTTGGGTGAAAGTCGCCCCTATTTGGGGTTGAAGATACATGAACGGAAACACCGAATTACAAGTCCCTGCGCCAAATTAATTCGATGTTTTTCGAAGAATTGAGATTTAGTGTCTCAAAACGCGCCTGTTTCATTTTCGATGGACCACCCTGTATACAGCAAAAAGGTAAATTTTATAAAACCGTGACTGTTTAACTTTAAATTCGTTTATTACATTGTCGATTGTTGGTTGTTGTTAGGATCGTGTAGGCTCTTGAAGCTTCTCTTCACTTTCACCTAAAGAGATCTTCTGTGGGTATCCTACACATAATGTTTCTCAGATACTTAAACTCGTGTTAAAGTTCAGGATTTTCTTGGGGGCTATCTTTCTTATGGGTTGGGGCACTATTGTTACCTCTTCAAATACTTTTAGCCTTTTATATGCCAATGCACCACAGACGCATAGTATATGTTCCGCAGTTTCTTTTAACTAGCGCGCAGTATCTTTAGTTATCATTGTCTGATTTACCCAATTTTTTTAGATGATCTTAAAGAACAATGTCCGGTCAAGATGCCTTAAGCCGTGCTTAGTCTAATCGAGAAGCCCTTTGGCGTTCAAGGACGATTTGTTTATGAATTTTTTAGTTTGATATTGGCCTGAGCAGTAACCCAGTGGGACTTCTTCTGTCCCTTTTCCCACTTAAGACCTCCTCCACAACGTGTCCTTTTACAAGTCCACAGAAAAGTTCGGGTCGGTAAAAGGCAGCTTTCTCTCCTTCTTTTGCAAAGTGATTAGCTGTTTCGTTTCCTTCTATTTCCTCATGACCTGGCACCCACATTAGGGTAACCCTATTTTTTTGCCAGTTGATTTAGGGATTGTTTACAGTAAAAATCAATTTCAGATTCAATAGTGTAAGAACCCAGAGCTTTTAGAGCCGTTAAACTACCGAATGGTATCGGTGATGTTTTCCGCAAGTGTCTTTTTATGCACTTTTGTACACACAGACTTCCAGCGTGTATTGCCGCTTGAAAGATGGTAAAGGGGTTTTTTCAGCGGTATAGGCATCCTGCATCTAGGCCATTTGCTAGTTGTGACAAAGTGGCTGTAGTCTCCGTGCGGCTTTTTATAACCACTTCGATGGGAAAGTCAGAGTCACTTTGTGTTAGGATTTCATATGTGGTTTTGGTCAACGGTTTCGGGCGAATTAAATTCACAATTCTCAGATGCCCAACCAGATCTCCTGGTTTAAAAGATGTGGCCTGTTGCAGCCTTCTTCTTAGAGTGCTTTATCTCTTACCAGACGTAGCGATCTTCTCTCCTTGCAGCCTTGAGGCACTCATTCTTGCCTCCTGGCTCACATCTAGGTGCAATGGTAGGAGGTTATTACGACGTAAAGAGGTTGTTATTCATTGTAAAAGTCAAAATTAGTAAAAGACATTTAAGGTCTGATATAAATTACGTAAATAATGCATTTCTTATGTTAAACGTAGTCTAGTATAAAAAATAATCGTACTATAATATTGGCGGCTTATGACAAATGGGCAATCCTATTTAAACAATAGTATAGGTGAGTCGTCCAAAATATAGATTAATTCAATGAAAATATATAAAACAGGAACTTTAAATTTCCTGGTTATATGAAACTAAAATCAAAGCTCTTATATCAAAAAAAATTCAAAATATCAGTTGCATTAAAATATAATACTAGATTTAAGTTGTTTAAACCAAAAAAAAAGCTAAATAATTTGAATGCGAATGGACAACAATGCACATTTCTGTTTCCATTCTTTTACGTCTGTTGTAGAAAATGCAGAAATACCCTTTTATTGAATGCTGTATAAAAAGCGTATGTAATGGACATACATTATAACATGTTAAACAAGAACGTGTTAACGCAGGACATGACAAATACACGTTTCAATAGACCCGGCAAAAGCACTCGAACGTCGGCAATTGATTGCTATGACCCGATGTGGACATGGAAAATTATCGATAATGTGTAACTCGTTCGTCGTCATGGCATTGCTTACTTACGTTACCTACAAATTAGACAGCACTAACCGGACCTATGTCAATTATGGGAGAAATAGAGCTGAACTTGCACATATAGTTTACCCGAAATAGGTTTCTGAAAGTTTACTAATGGGGAAGCAAAATCAATATTTTTGTTTTGATATCTCTGTTGATGTAAGCACAACAATAAAAAATACCCATTATAAGTAATCCATGCAGTTATGTATTAATAAGTCGTTAGTGTGCAGGAAAGTAATGTGTAAACGGAATTAATATTATAAATGGACGACGTATGGTGCTTGGACTAGTGATTTGCAACTATATATGTGTTGCGACTCTCTGGTGAGTTCCAGAAACATGTCGTCTACTAATTGATTAATGGTACAATCAATCAGACAAGGACCTATGGATTGCGAAAACGCTATTCAGTAGTGTAAAGTTAAAAAAATATTAGCTTAAATGTTCAAAATGAGTTCCATTATTCTCTACTCGCAAATCCACTCCTGAACTATTCGTTGTCGCAGTTGTGCAATGGACCGAGTTTTATAGACAAAGGATTTTAAGAGACCCCATAAAAATATGTCGAATTGGGCCAAATCTGGAGATCTTGGGGCCATTCTATTGGTCCTCTGCTACCAATCCATTGTCCTGGATAATTTAAACAATACAATAATTGGTTCAGAGGCTGTTAGCTGGAAAAAAGGTTGCTTCTACTGAATAGCATTTTAGAAGAGCTTTTCAGTGAGGTATCATAAAGTGGGTGTTACCATTTGAAATATTTGAGGGTACCTAGAGCCTGTGGGGTTGAATGGGGAAGGTTAGCTTAAGAGTCATTATAATTTCCCCTCCCTGTTGTAGAAACGATTCGTAGAAAAGCTCAATACCTATTTTACTTCCAAAGAAAGGAAAAACATTGTACTTTTTTGTATTGATACCCTGTATAATAGTAACAATGTAAAATTTTATGTTCGCAAAAACCTCTAAATATATCGAGAGATCCAAAAAAAGCTGATCCTCAGCGGGCTGTGGAATGAAAAGTCACGTCTTTACTAGATTAAAGGAATTTTTATGATGTCAGATATATTAGTTATCTTTTTTTACACGAATCTGACAGATTGTTAAAATGATTTTTAATACATTTCAAAGAGCATTCATTATTGAATCTTCCTTTCGGAACGGCTTTCAAGTTGACGGAGAATGGACCTATTCGATTCCTCCTTGTTTTGTGGAATTCGAGAGAGGTATCCCAATGAAACTATTACATACCGAAAATTTTATGCTTTGGTTAAGAATTTAGTCAGCAATTTTCGAGAAACTGGAAGTCTTGGAAGGAAAGAAGGGTCTGGTAGGCCAAAGAAGATAGTAAATACCAATTAGACATTTATGCTAACAAGTTGATGAATTAAGTTACGGTACCTGCCACAGAATATTAAGGCAAGCTTTGCATCTGCATCCTTACCGATTTATTTCCCTTCAGGAGCTTTTAGAACAGGATTATCCAAAAAGACTTCAGTTTTGTCGTTGGTTTTTGGATAATCTCAATGATGAGCAGTTAAATTTAACATTTTTTACCGACGAAGCCTTCTTTTACCATAATGGGTATGCTAATTCGCAGAATATGCGGATTTGGAGTAGCGAGAATCCACACGTTACAATTAAAGCTCCCCTTCATCCACAGAAAATAGGAGTCTGGGTTGGAATGAGTCGTCGTAAGTTAGTTGGGCCAATATTTTTCGAAGGCACGCTAACTGCAGCAAGGTACAGGAACGAATTATTGCAACCTTTCTTAAATGATTTCACGATGATGAGCTACGGGATGGTTTTCTGCAACAGGATGACGCAACATCTCATGCAGCTGCAGGTACAATTATTTGTTTACGCGAATATTTTGATAACCGAATCATTAGTAGGAATACTGCAACCTGGTCCCCTCTCTCTTGTGATATTACTGTTTTGGACTTTTTTCTATGGCCCTATTTTAAAAACACCATTTTTAAAACTCCAGTTAATGATTTAAACGAACTAAAACTTAGAATTGAAGAAAACTGTCAAGAAATTAACAACTTACCTCAATTATTACAAAATGTTTTTGAAGGTATGAGAAGACGAGTTCAGAAATGTTTGGAGGAAGAAGGCATACATTTTCAACATTTGTTGTGATCATTACATTAGTTTAGGTTTCATTATTATTTAATTCCAGCTAATACAACCTAACCTGAAATTGACATTATAAACATTCCTTTAGTCTAGAAAAGACGTGACTTTTCATTCCACAGCCCGCTGGGGATCAGCTTTTTGTGGATTTCTTGATATGTAGGTAGCATTTTTTTGAACGTGCTATAAAATTTGAACCCTAAATAATTTAGGGAAAGTGGCACACAACAAGATCAAAACGTATAAATCCTGCTTCATTCGCACAACACAAATTAAATTAATTACTTACTTTTATTGGCCCCCATGTTACCATGGCTTTTAGAATGTATATTTGTGTTTCAAGTGTTCTGGGGGTTTTCCTAAGACCAAATTCAAATGATAGCCGTTACGCTCCTTTTTTGAAAGTGTTCTAGATGTTGATAGAATTGACTACCTACTTTAGGAAGAATAAATGTCACAAATATATAATACGCGAAACTTTCCGCATTTTGTATGTTACTGAAGAATATCAGAACATCGGCCTTCTAAATGACAAGAAATATATGTTCTCTATTAGCTTATTTTCTATATTTCGGAGGTTTGCGTCCAATTTGCTGCCATTAACGTCGTATTACTCCTATGTACTTTCGATTAATTTCTTCATACTTCTGAAAAATACCTTGTATTACGTTCGTGGATTATAATTTCTTGAGACATGTATCTCAAAGAAAAATTGTGGACAATTAAGATCACTAGTTTATGTTTTTTATAACTCGTTTCTTTAAACGTGGAGAAGAAAGATCTGGCTGACCTACAACCCAAATAAAATTGTCGCGCCAATAAAGCTTTGTCGTTCGTATCGTCAATTATAAATTGTGTTGCGAATATAATGGTTTTGGTTCAGTCTAAAGGAACAAGAGAGTTGTATTGTGAAATCTTCGAAAACATTCCGAAAAGTCAGAAAAATTTAGAAATTCAGCGAAATGATGTACCGTTCTGTCGCCGTTAACAAGAATTAGACATTATATTTCTAGAAAATTAGGTAGCGATGCACTTCTAAGGATAATCGAATAGTTTGAACTTGTAAAGTATGAATTTGGTCTTATTTTTCGAAAATAGAACTTGGCTTTTTGCTAGCTATTTTTTAATAAAACCGATTTTTAATTTTCTGTCTTCAATATTTGCAGGTTTTTTATTCAAATAATCGGATGTACTTTATCGAACTTTCTTTCGAAATTCTCGCATGTTTGTTTAAAAAATCTATAAATCTAATTGTAAATTTTATAATCGCCATTATATTTTAATGATTGTAGAAAAGTGGCCTTAAGCATTTTGTTTAAATTTGCTGCGGTGATACAAACCACAAAAGTCTACAAATCTGTCAGGTTTGTTTCTCAGATATTGTAGAAACTTATAAAAAATTCCAGTCAAATTTCCGCTTAAATTCAATCGTAAAATATTTAGAATAAAAAATATAATTCAAACTTTAGAATCTGCGAATATGACACCATTCTAAATTTTGAAGCTGCATGTTTTGCAAATTATTGTTGATTCATGTATTATTCAATAACGCCCACTGGCATCAACTTCAACTGTTACTTTCTCAGACCTCTTCGTGTTTATCAAAAATAAGACAGCCTTTATAATAATATACAATGTAACCTATAATGTATGTCTTTGATTGATACCTCCCGTGCTGTTTGAAATGCGGCATACATTTCCATACGAAACTTTTTCGATTTCTCATATAGGTAGAACCTAAAACTATTTTCAACACTACATGGTGTTGCATTTCTATTCGGTAAGAATAAAATTGTTTTTATACATTTCTGTTCGTTTTTTAATCATCCACACCACCATATTATTAATTTTCCTGCCTAAATGGCCCACTCTGTATATTGTCTGAAATGATATCAAGCATGCTTTTTCGGTTAGTATTGACGATTGGGTATTCAATTAAAGCTTTGGGAAGCCCTTTCCCACCACATTATTTAGTACTTTCAATTCATATTTCAACAACTAAGCTGCCATCGTCAGTAGGCACTTTGACTAACTAAAATATCTTGGCTGAGGAATACCTCTGGCGATAAGTCCTTTACCAAGTCAACAATGGAAGTTCAATGACGTGGACTTCCATTGCTGACTTTAAATGGCAGCTCTTTTGTCTTCTTCTTCTTCTTCGAGTGCTTTATCTCGTACGCGATGTAGCGATCTAGTTTTAAAATGCATTACAGAAATTATGGAATAATAATGAGTGAAGTCAAAGATTTGAAACATATCAGCGTTTTGGAATATTTGTAACATTTTAGTATGTAAGCAGTTACTGTAAATACAACCAAATCTTAGGAAAAATTATATTTGGAGCAATTATTATCACTTTCAAAAAATTACAACATTCACCATTTCAGAACTAGACCTGTTATTAAATCAGGTTGTTATAAAAATATCCTTTCGTTACTGCTACAACAGGAAAATCAAAATGCTTAGGCAAAAGAAAACAATAAGAACTCATAAATTAAGCGGAAACATTCTTTTTTCAGGAATAAAATGCCCAGTATGCAGCAAATTTATCGTTCCCGACGATATCGAGTGCCACCTTGTAATGTGCCTGACCAAGCCTCGGCTTTCTTACAACGGTAAGTAAAACTTTACAACAAAAACTGAGATACGGTTAAATTTGTTTTCTTAATTTTGCTAAAAGTAAACTGCGTATGGGAAATCTTTATGGGGATACTCGAAGGCTGTTCCGCATCCAGCTGTCACATTAACCCTGTTTAAGGTATTTAGTGCCGTGGCGCTCTAGCCCGGAGGACCGACGGTTTTAGGTAATCTCCTAGGTACGAGGGTAACAGCGTGTGAGCGTAGATTTTCGGTCACCCATCCAAGCACGTTTGTTCTCTACACTACCCATTCCTTTAACACAAAGCACATATAAAATTTCTTAATGTCAAGATGTGTTGTGTTAATACCAGCCTTTGTGGCGCAGTCTATCCCGGGTTCTAATCACAAGTTGAGTAAATTTAATTTTACTATCAAATATGTATCATTGACAGCCTTTTCGTCCCACTATTAGGCATAGGCCTGTTCTCTGCCACGTGTTTCTCCTCGCTAAGGTAGAAACAAATATGTAGGTAGTTATAAAATGTCAGAAAATACATTTTCGAAAGCTGGTTAACGATTTAAGGGAAATTTATGACGAATTAGCAGTTTAGTAATAGTCAGCGAGGGATTATTGGTACATTTACTATTTCTTACATTTGTTGTGTATTTATTTCTTATTAACATTTTTACTGTTAGGTTAATTGGCATTTAATTATTGTGTTTGGTCTGGTTTTATATTCAGATAGCTAAAGTTGTAATGTTAATTACGATGTATTACGAACAAACAAACAACATTACAAATAACAGGTAATGTTACCTACTGCTGTTCTTATTGCTATGCAATGATAGAATGACATAAAATGTAATTAAATAATAATTACACCTCCCAATGGATTGAAACCCGATACTTCTGTTTACAAGACAGTCGGAACTTCAGTAATAGTTAATACCAAAGAAAGCAGTTTGCACGAGTGAATGAAATTAAATAAAAACATGGAATTTTCCAAGCATTTTGAACATTCTTCAAGTGGTTGAAAAACCCTGTATATGACTATATTCAAAATTTTATTAGAGTTTCGGGAGTATATTCAACAAATTTCTGAAGCTAAAGAGCTGCAAAGAGCAACAGTTCTGGGGCCTATGTAGGCGAGTGGTTCTGCTGCTTGCTGCCAAGGTCACAAAGACATTCGGGACGTTCGGGCGTGGGTTCGATATGGAGCCCCAATGATACCATTTCCTCTTAGGCCTCGACAGTTTAAGTTAGATTTAGTTTAGCCAATGCACAATAAACCCCAGTGGCTTCAGTGCCATAAGGGTCGAACAAAAAAAGGTGTGAGAAGATGTGGCATGTTAATAAAGAAAGCAAGGGCATATGAGTTTTTCGTTTTATACAGAGTACTCCATATTATGATGTCTACAAGAAACCTTGTAGTGTTGATGTCATGTTGTCTTAAAATGTTTACATCACAAATGTCCAAAACTTAACTGTTGGTAACTATGGGTAAATAAAATCATTTATTAACGCTCGCAATTTTGTACCATGTATGAACACGTTAATGGGCTTGTTAGCCATTCTCTCATTATCACAATTAATGATTTCGTCTTCTTATAAAAAAATTCGAAAAGTAAATACAAAACTATGCCACCGGACTTGCTAAAATATAAATGCTTTAAAGGCATACGAAAAATCACTCGTCAATGATGAACAGATGTAGTTACATTATTTCAGAAACAAGAAACTGAAATAGCAATGTGTTAAATGCATTAGAAACTGAATAACTGGTCAACTAACGGTTGTAATTGGATAAACACTCATTTATGAACGTATGGTAACGTTCTCTGAACATCGCTGATCTATTTCCTGTTTATCAAGGCACCTTGAAGCTCTTCTAACATATGAATCAAAAATTAAATTAACAGTATATCTTTAAATATACTAGTAAAATATAATTCGTTAACACAAGAAATTAATGCACCCTGTTAAATGAAGTACCCAAAAACAGCTTGACCAATATAGCTGAAATCCTGACCGCAGCTTGCGCACAAGCAAGATGGTTTAGACGAAGACGGAACTCATACTAAACTTGAACTACGCGCTTGCAATATTGGTACAATCCAAGAAATAGTAGTAGTAATAGTAGCCTGCGAGTTTTAATCATTGCATTTTAACTACAGCCACCGCACTGAAAGAAAGTCTCTGTAGCCGAATGTACTAGACCTGTGACGACGATCTTTCACCGCTCTTCGGCATGGCTTATCTCACTTCTTTGTTTACGCATTTCAGTTTTCAGTTAAATTGGTCGATCTGTAGGCATGTACAGCTTGTCAAATGAGAAGTTTCACTTGAGATGTGCAGAACAGGAACCAAGACAGCATTCGGAGCAAAGGAGACGCACTTACCCTCGGTTGTCCACTTCGTCGAAGTACACTCATGTTAGTAAACGAACGGGCTCGCACCCATTTGCTAACACAAGTAACACGTACTTTTTCTCAGAGTGTACCCTATCTGTAGTGGTCAACGTTTAGTAAGTAAATGAGCTCCACTGCAGATAACAGAAATATGCCACTGCGCAACTGCACTCAAGTGAAACTTCTCATATGACAATCTGTATGCTAATTTCTTTATAAACTCAACCTAATAATGTTGATATATTGATTTAAGACAAGAACAACTATTATTGTCCGATGTATGATGTCACACAGATTGCCTATTTAGAAACAACAAACCTTAAATTTTAATCACAATACATTCACTATAATTTTAATAATAATAATAATATTGGTCGGGCACTACACCCCATGAAGGAGTTTGACCTGCAAGGCACAAGGTGAGAGCTCCTGGGTCGCTGCTCTCACACCGGTTGTCGCTTGCCAAATTTATGACACGTTGTGATGTGGTGGGCATCATGCTGCAGACATTACCCCTTTATTAAACCCAATTATTTAATGCGACTGTGCTCTAACCACTGGACCACACTGGCTATAATACATTTTGAAAATTAAAATCTGAGTACCTTTTTCCGCATAATTTAGGAAGTTATAGAACACGTTTTGGGCATGCATTTGTTAATTTTTCCTCATAATCTTATTTCTGTATTTTGTGATATGCAGAATCTTAATAGTGCCATACTCAAATTTAATGCAGGCGACGGACATGCACTGGAAAAAACATGTTCGCTGTACTAGAGAAATGTGTTCTCTGTGGTGGTTTCCCGTTGCGTTCCTCATAGACAGCTCCGAATAAATGCATTTAATAAAATTTGCTATATTCTACCTATGGCTCAAATTTCTACCTTGTTGTCAATCGCGTGGATACATAATTGCAAAAATAATTCACACCCCAATAGTTAATTTTAATTTGATTCGATTGTCAATAGGCGAGATCTTGGTTGCGGTTTGCCAAGCGTCCCTTTGCATCCTCTGTATGAATTTTGCCTATCTGGGGTACTGATTTTTACTTTCCCATACCTTATAGGTATAGGGTAAGTATTGAAATCATGAAAATTTTCGAAATCGAGATTTTAACGGATATATCCGTTTTGGGTCTCTAGGAACCCAAAAAAGTGGTTTTTAAAAAATGTCTGTCTGTGGGTGGGTACGTATGTACGTATGTACG